>JAQGAP010000149.1:0-59111 GCA_034697805.1 Orchesella bifasciata
GGAGAAAGTAAATCCAAAAATCAGAACAATTTACCTACCTCTCAACTTTTGAAGCCGAATTCTGACCTCCAAGCACGAAAGCCTCAACTCCCAGACCAGCCTCCGTGGCTGGTGTCGACTCCCCAACTTTTAATATTATTCTTTTCCAATCCAAATTGTATTGTAAATTCACAATAAAAAACAAATTCAAAACAACTCTTCACAAGCACGGAGGATTAGAAACACGTATTCACAAATCTCTTTTCGATTTTCAAATCTTTTTCAATCCAAACAAATACCACCACCGTCAACACTTCACAGTAAAAATTGACCTTCAACTTTCTTCGCCGTCTCCCAATCCAATATTTTCAGCTTTAGAAAAGTTTCAGAGAAACAAAGTTTCACCCAAAATTTCTTCAACTTTCCTCTGCTCAGCAGCACTCCAGTTTCCACTGAAAAACTGTTCAGCTCGTGGTGTCACAATCCAACCACTCCACTCCACTCTCGTCTATTAATATTTAAATCCTTATCGATCTTGACTTTTTAGCTTCAACCATTTAACGCACAATTAAACCTCGAACTACACATGGAAGTCTTATCACTTTAGTATCCAATTATTGTTGTTCTTGAGCCAGACCAATGAGGTTTAGTAGATTTGCATTGGACTATTGTATTGTGTTTGGTATTGTTGGAGCAATTATTATCATCATTATCACCTCCAATTAAAAGAATTTAAAGGGAAAGAGAAGGCAGCTGAAGAATGCACTTGATGTGATCTGATGATTCCTTTGATTCAATGAATGCAAATATGAATGGAAGAAGAAAAGGTGGTGAGTGAGATTTACTTTACTTATAATATATTTTTTTGAATATAATGTATTCACCATTAGGAAATGCCCATTGCATTGCCGTCATCATCCTAATATCACCTCACCATCACCATCATCAGGAGGAGATAGGTATTTCACACATATAATGTATAGGATTATCCACATTAAAAGTTGCTTTTTAGCAGCTCCCTTATATACACATTTAATAAAAGAACCTTAGCCCGTAAACCTGTGTATAAGGTACGAGTGATCGTTCGTTACGTGTTCAATACATTGTATACTGTAAATACTCAACTGCACTTCCAAAAAATTCCTTTTTCACAACAGGTAAACGGACTTGTGTGCTTTTTTGTACAGACGGATTCGTCTACCCCCTGAGAAAATTATGTGCATTACGCAGTACCAACATTATATCCTGCACTGCTATATAGCTATGGCCTTGTACGAATAACGGCCAAAAAAGAGTTGATATGATGCTCACATACGTAGAAATGTTTTTTCATCCTTTTCTTGTAAAATGTGGATGTGGATGGGTATACATATGCAGTCCGCATGAAGAAGGTTGTTAGTCATCACGTCAGAATCACAAGGTACATTGTACGTATAACGTCTAACGTGCCGTATCGTTGTATCTAGGCTAGTATGCTGTACATAAGCCCATGGCATTACGGTCTTCATATGAGTTCTGCAGTTGTGAGGCTTTGCTGTGAAAAATGTGAGGAGCGTGATGTGGATCTTTTATGCATGTGATTTGATGTGGACGAATGTCTTGGGATGGAGATGGATGGATGTAGCATGTTGCCATGAAATGAAATGATGGGATGTGTTTTGCTATGCATGAAATGAAACTCTGGGCTTATAAAACTTCCTAATTTGAAATAAGCTCATGGCAAGTGGGATAGGAAGGTGGCGGATATGACAAGAAAGAGAGCTTGGATAATGAGTTCTCGGCCGGTACTTTTTATTAATGCACAGTTAAATTAAAAGACGGAATGAGTCATTCTTCTACTATGAAAAATTTTAGTATGAAGAGAACGAAAGTATAACGGACAGACAAACTTTAACTAGAAATTCTGCTACTATTTCGACTTTGTGTCATGCAGATAGCAGACACTGTTTAATAACCTGGTATTATCCGAACAACATTACATGTAGTCAAGAAAAGTACAAGTGATATGAGTTTGAACGGATGAATGTCTTAAACAATGGACGTTACTGTTTCATATGAATTGCAATCACAATAATAATGTGACTATTTTCTAATGCATATTATTCTCGTTAATACGCGCTCATTGTTTTTTGGTAGTTGGGAATGGCTGGGTATACCTAACGATAAGTTAACAGACTAGCATTTATATGTATGGTGATGATGTAGGAGGAAGGACAGTTGATTTGTTTTGTGCCAATGCAATGCAATGTTCATGAATGATGATAATGATATGATGAGTAAGCAAGCAGCGGTCTTCCTTCACGAAATAACGGCCCTAAATAAGCAGAAACAACATGATACGATACATAGTTTTGGCAGAGCTAGCAAAAAGTATCTAAACAAGATAGCATAAAAAATCTAGCATGCATTTTCCACAATAATACGGTAATCGTCTATGCAAAATTGCTATATGGATTCCATTACGATATCTCATACATCACTGTAGCAAGTGACTGCGAGAATGAATGAATGCCAGAATGAACGCCCATTGTGCAGATCCTTTATATATAATTTTTATATTTTATTACTATACACTGGCAATAATGATTCATTTTATCCATAAGAAGTGTGGGATGAAAATATGTACAAAGTTGTAATCACAAAATTGTTGACGATATGGGGTTGGGGTCTTCCTTAGAATTCATTTTTGTACCGTCGTGGATTGTTGAAATGAATACATGCAGCGTGTTAAAGTGAGCATATTACTTTACCTGTTCTCAAAGTTCTTGGATTAGGAAGACACTTTACATACAAGCAAAAGAAAAAAAGGTGCCAAACACACCAGATAAAGGTACCTTTTGTAATCACTTGTGTAGCACGGTACAAGATGAGGTTTGATTTGGCTGCAGCTGCAATAAAACAGAACGTCTTTATCGAAAACGTATTTTAGAAGTAGACGAAGCGAACCGAAACATGAAGCGTGAGTAATATGCATGCAATAACGCAATATAATAAATGGATTTTGGGGGGTTTCTGTACACACATGGAGTATAAATCTCCAAAGAACCAAGCTTAGAATTGTTTGTTGGTGGAGGTGGATGAATCATTTCTGAAAAGCATGTTTAAAAAGTAACAGGTTATATGATATATGGCACTTTTATGAATAAATGCAACAGTTTGAGAAGTTAGCATAACATCTTGTTAAAGAACGGATACTCTTAGACGTTCGTTGCATACCGAATGTCTGCTGCTGGCTTAAACGCATAATATAATAATTCCACCCTCCTCCAATGCCAACTACCACGTAAAGTTAAATTTGTTGATGGTTATGATGCAATTTTTTGTTTTGACTTAAAACTGCTTTCCGTAAAACTTTGCAAAAAAAACTCGCCTCGTGTGTTGTTGGTGTGGCATGTGAGAAACGGTCGCTGTTGGAGCAGGTTAATCATTGATCATGATGTGGCATATTAGTTCGTTGGCTGTTTATTGGTTTTGTAGGAGTGAGATTCATTCAGGATCAGGATGAAAATATTTTCATATATCTGGGATCTAGTAACGAGAGATTGCTTCTTCTGGTATTTTATGAAGGTACGAAAAGATTTACTTTACACGAATTTTTGTTCCTCTATAACAGAATAATTCTAGTTAATCACATTCCTTTGAAAATCAGATAATATCATGATAATATAGCTATGAAGGGTTAGATAGTGGTTGTGTTGAGTATCAACTTATCTCGGTTCATCTAGAGATTGAGAGTATTGATGGGATGTGTTTTGATTTTTTAGTGCATTCCTCATTCCTTGTTTTGATGAGACTTTGCCAAAAAATCAGTTCAATGCTTGTAATATTTTTACTACATGGGAGAAACAAGATATGACATTTGCCAAAGACAGATACAAAAACCAGAGAGGTGTAAGATGATGCTGATGATGGTCGTATATATATGACGTGATGATTATTATGCAGGCTCGCATAAATTATTAGTTGGTTTATATTTCAAATCAACAACGTAGATAAAGGATTGTGAACGCGTTTGTTTTCACATGCATTTATGTCGCACGTAGCTTAATGTACCTAATTTTCCTTCGTTAGGAAACACGCTAATGTTTGGAGCAGACAAAGTGATGATGATTTGTAGGGATTTCGTGCGAACGCGATTTACATGAACACGAAAAAGCATCATTTTACTGTCTTCCAACGGACATATTCCATTACGCCCGCAAGAGATAGTAACTTTACCATGTCAAACTGTCATCTCACCTCATGCATAGTTTCAGACTTCTATTTCAACCAGTGTGGAAGTGAGTGGTGCAATGTATAGTATGATATGATGATGAAGCAAGACATTATTGCGAAGTTCATTAAGATTGTGTGTTCAATGAATTGCAGTAAACTTTTCAGAATAAAACTACAAAAATATCTCATAAAATATTAGTCTTGCTTAAGACCAGCAAGTTGTGGGGCTTCCTTCATCCTTTCATTTCACTTTGTTCTTTCTGTGTAAAATTTGAGCCTCGAACAATGAACATAACATGAAGCATTTTGTGTATTTTATTTTTATTATGTCTTACTTTAAACGAGCACGTTTTTTTATATTTGAGATGCCAACCAAACAACGTTAATTAGATGAACCTACATGTTTACTTATGAATGAGCATGAATTGTTCAGTTTCTCATTGAAACCAAATGCGCTGAAAAATCGATTCATTAAAAGTCAGTAATTATACTAGTTTTTGCTCGCATTGAATTACAATTCACTTTTGATATTTGTTGAGGCGAAGAACTAAATTAATAGGCAATTCTTGCCATCGTTGATCATAAAATATATTTTAGTTCTGTAGAAAGTTGAGCATTTTGGAATATCATGTTTTTACATATATATAGTAATAGTAGTATGAGGTTTTAAAAAGTTTGAATCGCCGTGGCTTGAAATATGGTATTATGATATCGATCATCTGCCTTTAAACAGTAATTATCTGCAATACAACGCAGTCTATAGTTCATGGCTTACTTCCCTTTTTGCAAGCCAAATTAAGTACATTTTAAAATAGTCTATTAAACTCCAAAAAAATTATATAGTACGTTAGGTACGAGAAATTGTTATCAAATAGAAATACATGCAACAATGAAGCTTTCTAATGGTACTGCATAATGAATGAATGCATATAATTTTCCCACACATATGCACACAACTAATATAGGAATGGATATTTTATTGACTGTCATGCATGTAACAATAATTATACATAGATAGGTAACTTTACTCCTTATAACGTAATAAATCTCAGTAGATAGATACTTTTTATGGGGAAATGTTATTGTTTTAGAGGACAGCGTAGAGCCATTTTACGTTATCAGTTTGTACTACAGGGAGACTGATGAGATTACAATTGCAAAACTGCATCATTACCTCGTGCTTTATGAATGAGTGTCAATCTTATATGCAAAAGGTTGAACACAGGACATTAAACATTTAACTGATACATATGCAAAATAAATACGTCTCATCTCTCCCTTCCGGAGCAAAGTGGTACACTAGTAATTAATGCAGTTAAATTGTGAGATAGATTGCGAGAACGACTTCCTGTTCCCGTGCTGCTTTTTTAAAGAGACAGATGTGAGTTCGTTCTGGTCGTGCGACACTGTAAATGGAGGAGACAGGGACTGAGATTGTAGGCGTTCTTGTTCTTTATATCTTTCTGCGGCTGTTCGATGAGCTATGACTGTGACGAGATACAAAGTAGAATGAAGATGGATGACAAGATGAACCCCATTTACAGTTCAGCAGACATTATACATGACGAGTTGAATTGTCAGCTTGTCAGTCATGATGTTAAGCCATGTAATGTACAATGTACACGGGTTACGGGCGTTTTTATTTACACGTATCTCTATCTAATGCGAGTCGAGTACATGTTCTCCTTCCTGAAGTTAATTGCATTGTTCACTACCTTCCCTAAACAATGATGCATAGTACAAATACATAGACAGTTAGGCAACTGGCAGGGCGATGTGTGTCAAAGTTCATTTCAGACTTTTGTAGAAAGTCTGATTGATGTCAGGACCTCTCACGTATGGTTTATCATGATTGATGATAGATTGTAATGGCACATCTTTCTTTAATTACTTGACAAACTATACGAAATAAACTAAACACAACATCGTAATTGGATTTTTCAGCTTTCAGGCTTTGGCTAGTTTATTTTCCTTGAGGTTCACAATGATTTTGCGCATTTGCTTAACCACATGCAAGCATAGGTACACTGTTGCAAGCAATCAAATTTGACCAAAAGAAAGCAAACTAAATAGTCAACCTAAAATGAACAAAACATATTACTTAAATTTAATTATTTGCGATAACATCATGCAAAGGGAGTTAGGATAAGTATACCCTTAGAAGAAATTGCCAACTGCAACATTTCTGACGAAAGACTATTGTCATGCAATTATGCACTCCCGGTTTGCAGTGCAATGTCGTGTAAGAATATGCATATTGGTATATGCATGCTGTACTGATACATGTATTTACGAGGCTATCAGTTATTATCAGCTCAACAGCCAATTCGCCAACAAACAAAAGAATTTTTTAATTTATTCCGAAATCTCAGCGCATCAGGTTTAGCAATATAATATGAATTGCAAATTCATAATTAAATGTTATCCTGGCTTTTCTCTAAATAATTTTCTGGTAATTTTTATACCTTCAACATGCAAAATAAGAGTTGTGAAGGTATGCATTCATGCATTCGTAAAAATTTGAAATTGCAAATGTGCACGCATGACGAGATTTTCTTGGGACAAAACTTTTGCTCAACTGCAGCTTGCAATTACTCTTCATTAATAGTCAAATTTTCATGTCTTTTTCACGTGTTTTTACGGCTTATGTTGTTCTCTTGTTGTGGTGTAAAATTTTAAAGAGCAGATAAAAATGGTATGAAAATGTATGTAAATATCAAAGATACACTCGCCACCGCGCTTTAGTTGATTATTTTTGTATGTAAAACTTTAATGTAGACATGTTACAGACATCGTCAGGAAAATTTGATTGACTGCATCTTGTCTTTTTCGTAAGTTTTTTTTATATAGACGGACGAGAAATTTAAACACATCATGTGTCGAACTCTAACTCACGTTGAGTAAATACTTATACATTGACTGTGAGAGTACTGTACTGCAATACTGCATATATACCTAATAGTAGGTAAGGTTGAGGTACGTCAATATTTTAGCAATCATGTTTTGATAGATTGCTTTGTGGCAACCCGCAGCTTGCCTCGTGTAAGTACATCATCATTACAACCATCTTTGTCTGATTGGATCAATTCAAATGAAATCTTTTAAAAATTATAAAAATCAGCATCTGCCTTTTATTAGGTAGGAAGCTTCTTAATCGATTGATTAGCTCTATATAACCGTTTTTGGCTTCCTTCCCTCAGACAGAAGCCTGTCACGCATACTTGTGCGTGGCTGTTCTTGTTCGTATTCTTGCTACCAACTGCTTCAAATCTTGTCAAGTTATTGAATGAAATCATTTAGCGTAAATGTAACTGGTTCGACCAACAGCCTGTGATTAGCAGACAGGTGTCGCAGTCGCAGTAGCCATTCTGTTGAGATACAAATTTTAAAATATATATCATGCTGATATAACCTATAAACAAGCAATTTATTTTTTCTTGGGATGCTGTTTTGTGTCTTGACCAATCCATTCATTAGTGCAACCTTTTTGCATTATTTTATGATAAATGTTGCAAATGTAGATATATTTCATCATATGTGTTCAGCAAAGTGACATCCCATCATAAATTCAACACGAACGATATTTTTTGGGCTTGGGAAAAGTTTGGAGCAAGAAAATGAGAAATCACGAATTTGTTACAGATTCTACTATTCTTGTGTGATACAGTAATTGAATGTGCTAGGTATGCACAAGACTGACTTTGAAATTGATGGGGATGGCTTCTGTAAGTGCGTTATAGCGTGCGTAGCATCAGCACTTGGACTAATTGCGTTTGAAGCACCTGTACTGTATCAATTGAATATTTTCTGTAAAAGAAAAATTAGAATTGTATTGTGGGTTTGAGTACGCAATGAATAGGAAGAGGAGGAGGAGGAAGGAAAAAGATAACAAGAAGTGAGAGCACAACGAGCAGACACATGCGCATATTTACTCAAGTGCACTTTTGTCATTGAGTGAAGAGAAGTGATAAGAGTTTTGACAGGGCTAAATTGCTGTCTTTCATGAAAGACAAAGGAAAGTTGTTTTGCTAATTCTGTAAAAGTATTTTCCTTACGGCAAAAAATATGCAGTTTGAGTTGACTTGAAGTGGCTGTCAGGGAGTAGTGTAAAGCAAACACAGTTGTACATCTGCATGAGGGATTTAAAAAATAATATGCAAGTGTGTTGATGGGAGTACAAAAACCTTTTTAAAGCTGGCATTTGCAACTTTTTCTAATTAAGATTCATTGAGCTCTCGTTAATGATGGGAAGTCGTGTTGTGGTTTCTGTATCAAATACAGAATGATAATGAATCCTTGTGGCATTGAACCAACCAAGACCTTGGTCATCCAGAATGCACGTGGATTCTGCTTAAAAAAAAGCTTTTGTCGGAATACTCACGTCTCGTGTCCCAAGCTTTGAATTATCATAAAGACAAGCTTTACTTACTAGTCTACAAAATGGGTTATTTCTTAAACGAATGACTTGAATAGAAAATTTTGGTACAAAAGTTTGTTTGTTTGTAATACATAAAATAGGTCATAAATATAATAACATTATTAACTAAACTATGGTACGTAGGGTTAATAAAAGTCCTGAATGTTAGGATTCGGACAATTGAAGGCTCTTGCCCAATATCTAAACCTTTTGATGGGTAGCGTTGCTCTAGTGTTCCCGGGACTATGGCCTTTTGTTGTGGCTCTTGGATCAACTAGTAACGTTTGTGGATGCTCACACCAGGACTATTAACCAATATAGTAAACTTTTTAGCATACTTTATGCAACATAGTAAATTTATGAAAAAATTTAGACTTACGTTCCCATATTTCATCCAAAACAACTGTTCGGGTGAAAAATTCTTTAACCCAGCAAGTTTTGGCTCTTGCTTCCATGAATTTCTCAAATTTCTGAGATACTGCTGATACCCCAGATAAACTATATAGAGACCGGTTAAATCTGCAATGTCCTCGTCTATCACTTTCGCATGGTCCTGGCAAGTAGTCGCATAATTTCCTCTAGGCTCCTCTACGCGAAAACCAGGAGAGTTGTAATCTTCTATTAGAATTTGCTTCCATTTGTTGTACAGCTCATAGCTAAGCCAGTCCCAGTAATCCCCTTTCTTTCCATCTTTGCTGAGATGAACGCCTACACATAATATTGATTTATGAAATTAAATCTTGGGCATGAATAGATGATGATGAAAAGAGTTATTTTTTTTGTAGAAAATCTCACCGACAGAGTCAAAAGTATGACCAAGTTCATGCGCGACGGCTGCGCCCAACGCAGCATAATTCATGTAGCTGAAAAAAATTGTTCTTATTAGTATTTTTCAAAGGTCTTTCTTAAAAATATAAATTACTAATTATGTCAGAACTAGAACGTACCCAGGATTTTTATGTGAAAATACAGGTCTCTGAATTGCTCCTGCTGGAATTTCTAAAATGGCAAAAAAATTATGGTTCATACATAAGCTCAAAAGCGTTCATAAAAATGGCATATTCCTCAAGTTTTTGAAAAAGTAAAATTATAAATTTACTAATTTGGTTAAATTGTCCAGAATACACGGGGCTAATGGATCCAGCATAAGCATTACCAGCAGGGTAGCTAAATCTGTAAAGAAACGATGGAAAACACTTTCATCTTTCAGTTCATGAATGAGAAAAATGCATTGATGTTATCTGTGGTCGTTAGCATTCCAATTTCCATTGCATTGCAAAACACCCGTCCCAGCTTTAGGTTGCAATTTTGGTACACAGACAGACACATGCACTTAATTTAGTCATACTCAAAAATTATAAAGATAAAGATCTTACACATTGGGGCTCCCCTTGTGAAGCAATCCGATTTCCCTGGAGCGTATAAACTGTGAAGCAGTGACGTAGCTATCAATGAAATCATCCCGATCTGAACTCGTTATCAACTGAAATGGCGTGGGAAACAAGGTGTAATTCTCATTCAAAAGGAAAATTCATAACTTTGTAGGTGAAACACGGATGCTTCTCCTGCTGCTTTAGTGCTCAACTCAAATGTAATTATCTTATAAATTGCCTTTTTGTGCAGAAATTGCCATTACACTTACATCATTATAGTAATCATTCACACGACCACTATCCTTAACCCAATCCTCAAAAGCGATAAACGGTTGTATACTGTTGGCTTTGTCAATGAGAAAGCTTTTTGTGTTTCCACCAATCCAGCCAGTTTGTCTTATCAGCCAAACGTATCCCTTCCGAAGGTCGTCAAACATCTTTTGTACCTGAAAACATATAATAATTGCTCAGCGTATGAAAATACATTTAAAGAAGAAGGACAATGGAATGCAGAATTCAATCTTATGATACCTCACGCGTGTTCTCGACTTCATAAAATCTCCGTGAGTACTCATGGGACAAGGCATAGTCAAATTTGCTTTGAACTTCTGCTGCACACGCTGCCTCTGGATCACTTAATAAGCAAAAGTGCAATTTATAAAAGCAAATTGTTAATTATTAAGATCCCATTACGATAAGAGAAATGAGAAACATCAATCTTGAATTCTCCTTACTATTTTCTCTCGATTTGGTACGCAGTCAAGCTAGGAAAGATGAATGGGTCGTTTGTAAGGTCTGAGGTTTGACTCAGTAGCGTTACTGCCAATTGCAGAAACAAAACGTTTGCAAGCACACGAGGGCTGGCTTCTTCAATGACTTTGATGTATCTCTGAATTCCATCGAGGTCAGTTCCGAGAAGCATATTTGGAGTGATTGGCATGCCTGTTCCATTATATATTTTTTGAAGAAACGCTGTAAAGTCAAACTACATAAAGATTCGATGAATTAATGAATGAAACGATAATAAGCAAGTACGGTGGAGAACATCATAAATTTTAACTGCAAATTTTCATTTGTATTTACCTTTGGTATTCCAGCTTGAGAGTTGTAATAATCTTGTATTTTTTGTAGTGGGCCTGCTTTAGAACGTGACCTTTCAAACCTTGCTCGATTTAGGTTTGCAAAAAAGTCTTCCATTTCTAAAAGCTGACTGTCTGTTATGGTAAGCGTTCGGGAGCCTTTACTTAACGTTCGAACTATCTCAATTATTTCATCTTTCATCATCCCAAAGTTTTTCTGGCCATCAAAAAGCTAACAAAAAAAATTATTGTAAATCTTGTGGTGTGTCCACTCAAAGCATGTAGTTAAAGTTCTTGGCTTATTTGCACTGCTAATATAATATACCGTTGGAATATGAGTGCGGTTGTGGCCCACTGATGACACTTCAAATAGATATGGGCTCACTCCTTTCTGCAAAACTTTAAAAGTAGTTGCGTACAAGGTTCTCCAGTCAAATGATAGACCTGGGCTGTCAGATCCAGTAAGTAGGGGCCATGTTCCAAGAGTACCCAAGTGTTTTACAATGTCATCTATTTTACTTGGGTCATTTTTGCTGTACCATGTGACACATTGGCGAAAATATGATTGGGCTTTCTTCAGAGCCGGCTCGGTGAGATTTGTGGATTTCATCATAGCTTATTGGGTTTAATTTAAGAGAAATACTAAATATTACTGCGTCATAACTAATCTCCTCCAATAGCTGTTACTCATGATATAACATACCGATCGTGTTTTGTTCTGCAAGCAGCATTAAATCTTGGAATTGGTTCAGTCTGTCAAGAACAGGATATTGCGTTCTTCTGTTGCAAACATAATTAAGCCACTTTGAGGGTTCACATGGATTGGCCGAAAAATTTGTGGATATCATGTATTCCTTTGCTATATATCACACCATAAATATATCCTTACTACTGTAAAAAGCCTAAAAATGATGAATGATTCTAACAATCTTAATTTACTTTACCTGCATCCAAGCACTCATCTGTATAGCAAATTTCAGGATCGTACGACGTTATACTATCTGGATTTTTGTGTCCGCCTGTTAAAATTTACACATTATCCGTACATAAAAGATTCCTTATTAAAATCTCGTAATTTAACTGCCTAAAAAAGTAATCACCATTCACGGCAAGATTCCTCAGTTCCAATAACTTCCAGTGTTGACCACTAAATTGCCACGTAGGTCTTCCAGGTATTATATCCTGACACTGAATTAATGGTGGGTTTAAAAATAACGTCAAAAGTAGCCCCAAAATTTTTAAGGATTTCCCCATTTTGAACATATTTCTTAGGAATAAAACATTTAAACGTCCACTTCACGAGCACACTGGCCAATTCACTATCACTAAAATAATACTGAGACGTACGAAGGCGTTTCGTTCCGAAGATGCCGTCTTAATTCGCGTCAAAATAAATTATGTCAGCATCGCTTGCACGAACTACCACTTTAATCTATTCCAATTTCCTGTGGGATGTTTCAGATTTCATTTGATAATATGTGTGCAACAAAGAAAACTCCCTCAGACATAAATTTTCCCATTGTTGCAAACTAAATATTTTTGTATGTAATACGAATAGTTACTGGAAAAGAATTATTGTTACTTTATGAATGGAGCATCTCTCAGTCTCCCATTCTTTTCCATTTCAAAATGCAATTACAAATGCATATTTTGTTTGAACTCATTAAAGTTCTGTAGGTTAGCGCTTAATCAACAAACAAACTATTATGTGTGATTATGATTTCCGGTAAAAAGAAAAAAGCTTATTATAAGAATGAGATTAAGGATGAATGGAAAATGCAACAATGGTCAATGAATAATCCAGCACTAAATTTGCTGCGTGCTGTGAGTGCACATCTGCAAAATGACTGGCGCATCTTCCATATTTTCATAGATAGATTAAGTCTAAGTCAAGGGAAAATGTTAAACGTAGTAGTTATTGGCTCGCATTAGTAAAGAAATTGCCGTTTTTGCAATATAGGTATGTGCAACAATGGTACATTCATCGTAAATAGCTTCTGTGTACTACAATCCTCCAGTTCAGTAACCAGGCAAGAATTGATCGCAAAGTTAAGACTTGAGACATTCATCTAACAAATTCACACAATACAACTTCTTGTTCGTACTTCCTTAACATAAATACACAAGCAACAGTAACAAACCAATAAAATTGCTAAGCTAAAAACATTAAAATAATTCATAATTCCTTTTCAATACATGCATTAAAAGCCTTCTACAGTTAAACGGTAGTTGGATTCAGATGAGCTTGGACTTGGAGTATGAGCCAAGTTTATAGTGATTCATAAATTTGGAAGGGCATATGCGTATGTCTGTAAGCCGCCTTATCATAATTACTCTTCAGAAGAATCCAAAGGGCGGTAGCTAATTGTAAGTTTCCTTGCTTCACTTGCCTTAACTTAAACCTTCTTTAAGCATTAGTATATACAGTCAATGAGTCAAGTCCGTATTATTTATGGCGCACGTGATTCTCACACATATTCGTTACAATCGTAACATTCATGCTAACATCAAGAAAACAATATGGTGGATGATGCATTATGGATATTAAAATTTAAATGCAGGCCCTTCATCTCCTTCGTGGTGGTATAGTAGTCGGTGGAGTTTTGTATGGTAATTTAAATAAAACACCATCCAGCTCATATTCATAGGTTGTTATTACAATCCCTTTGAAGCCGTTGGTGTTTCGGTAGGTTGAGCTGCGTTGCCTTTATGCTGATAGTTTGCAAACTTTAAAGGTTTGTACTGTTTCTGCTCTGATCTCATAATATATCTTCGTGGGGAAAAAATGCCAGTTTTTATGATGGATATGATAGTCGAGCTTGTCAAGATTGGTAGATACGTGTGCAGTATTTATTGTAAGAATTCGTTTTTTACAGAGTCTAATTAGATTTTAAATACGCTATAAGATATTGTGCTGGAATATGAGTATATTTATGTTTAGGGAAGATTTTTTTTTTCATTTTCTCTGGAGTCAATTCTATCTGGTGGGTGGCCTTGTTTTATTATGTTTTCCTTCAGGAATTCATAAATTTGATAATGATCGTATTATGAGGTACCAACTAGCGTGCAAAAAAAATGTGCATATTATTATATTATAATAATATTCCTTTGGATTACCGTTCAATATAATGTGGTTATATACCTATAAATACTCAGGGTGCACACGGAATTATTTCTCTTTCAATTATTTCTATATCTCTCGTTTGTCAGTCATCGTAATCATAACGAGGGCATTAATGTTCACATAAATAGAGTATACCATAAATATATCCTGGAATAAAAAAGTGGACAGCTAACAACTCGGTGTTTTGCAAACTAAAGAAAAATGTATGGGAGTTCCTGAAACTCTGTCTGATTAATATTAGCGGATTATGAAATATATGTTAATATTGACTGAACAATTTGTTGGATTGTGTGAGAAATCTTCGACAATTATAATTATGATGATGTTATGTTTAGAGGCACAGCTATGTAGACAGTAGGCATCAGGTACAGGTATTTTTTGCTTGATGATACTACTAGTCTTAACAAGACAATTATTTAGCATAAATCATTCTAGTTTTAAAAGGTATTCGTGAAATAATAACAAGTGATGTTAGGCAAAGTTCACACAACAATAATAATAAAACGGTCAGTTGATGCTTAAGCTATAAAACAAGGTCAGTTTGTTTAATGTGTTTTGCCCCAAGTTTTAAGTATGAGTTAATAAGACAGGTTGCTGTAGGCCAAAAAGTGTCTGATTCATATGGGGATGTGTTCCAGTAATTTATTATTTTGTATTGTTAGCTCCATTATAAGGCGCTATATTATTAGTGTTTTTAGCATCCACTTATGTACAAATTGAACATTTTGATGATTTACGATGTGTAGGGCAACGATTAAAGGCTTCCGGCACTTTTCTTGTGTTTGATACTAAATGGTCAGTTTTTCTAGGGATTGATTGAAATTAAGCAATTTGAAAAATATATGGTTTAAACATGCATCAAACTCATCCTACCGTTCGAGCTACAAATTCAAAGTTTTTACTACACATGTATTTTTTTGTTGGGTAAAGGCAATTGCATCGACTAAATAGTTGTCCTTGTTCGAGTCAAGATTGTATTTTTTTCAAATAATGATGCATTTCAGAATTCTGAGAACTCCAATATATAATGCAAACATTATAATGCATTTTTGTAGTATTTCATAGTATATCCTGGATTATATTGAAAACTGCTGAAGCAAGAATGAAATGGTGTCAAACCAGATGTAATGAGGAGATGTAGAGTAAAGTTCCAGTAATAAGGTGATTAACGCATGCATAGTGTTCCTGCGGAATCGTAGTTTAAGTTGAAATATTCATTTTATCGTATTTTCTCTTTGTTCGGAAACGTTTGTCAACGTTATATGTATGTAAATGATTTGGAGTGTAGTTTGTAAGAAAAGTAGGTCATGATTTCTTCTGTTCAAACGTTTTCACTATTTTGCCTTTTATGGAAATGATGAGATTTACATCTATTTACATAGATTTACATATTTATTATGAACTTTGAATTATGTTAATTAGTTAATTAGAATTTTCCTTTGTTTGAAACCGTATAAAAGGCAGCCCAAAATTGTATTGGGCATTCATTGTCGATCTGTTGTTTGACTAGCGTAGACATTCATTGTCGGTTTGTTCGTTGACGTGAGTAGAGCACGACAAAGTAGAATCAGATTTCACTGACAGATATTTTTGCTGAAAGTATTGCAATAAACTCTTTGAAATGAAATGAAATGAATAAACTCGTTGAATTTAGAAACCCTGTTGTTGTTTGTGGAAACTTATTTTTCATTTCTGAGGAACATTTCCACTTTCATTTAATTCCCAAGTTGGGGAACATTAGTTTGCAGCAGCATTTGCATTGTGCTGTGAAGTTTCTGATCATTCCTGCCGGAGTCGATCCGTAATAGTATCTGAAAACTTAGAGACCTGTAGATTGTTGCCCATCAGATCGAAGGCTGATTTTGGCGTCTACACATAGATAACTTTAATATATACTACTTCGGCATTTGACTGAATAAAGTCGTCTGCATAACTTTAAAAAGACTGCTGTACGTCATGGACATTAGGAAGTCGTAGAATACAAATTTTGACTACTTAATTTGATAAAAATAATGATTACTACATAATGTGGTCGATGCTGTGCCGTCATTTTCATAAAATTAGGACTTGTCTTTTCATGAGAATATTATATAATATGTTAAAAAGATAAAATTTCCGTATATTTCATAGCATAAGTTTTTTGTATAATAGCCAAGAACAAAGATGACAACGACAAAAGCCAGTATCCGGATGCCCCCCGTGTATGAATCTGGGGCATACTGACTAATTTTCAAAACCTAAAACCTAAAATTTAATGATGGCAACTGGAACACTCAACGTTCTCAACCCAAGATAAGACTTCCACATTGTCATTCATGATCTCTACTTAAAACAGGATCGTATCCATGAATAGGTGTTGTGATAAAAGGTTACCAAATATGTATGTATGCATAATTTGTACAGAGCGTTGACTGATAACTGAAGTAATCTGTTGTTTCAATGCGTAAAAAGGCAAATATGCATAACAAACTTAAAGTTCACCATCATCATCCATGACATTTCGTGATCCATCTTCCTGTGCTTATTTCCTGGATGTCAACGTGTAACACCCAACCTTTAATTGGTTCTCACCTTGTATCTCGTACACATTCCATTTTGTACTAAAACTCCTCTGCTTGAACTAATGAGTGGCCATTAAAACACAAAATTTGCCAAGAAAGATAGTAGCACTATAGTATTACCATGAACCTGGAACGAAGAAGTCTTTTCAATGCAGATTATCAGTCTACCAGAAAATTAGGTATGAATTCATTGTTTTGCCTTCAGAACAAAAGTCATAATAGGCTTTCCTAGTCAGCCACCCCAGTTCAATATTATGGATTTCTATGGAGGAAGTAAGAATTTTATAGCATGTCATATAAATAACGCTTATGAGCTCCAGTGACTCAACAAAATGCAACAACTGATTTTTACAATACTACTTATTAGCACTCCCAATCGTAGTGAAAAAGAAATCAGTATAAGAGGAGAATATTATGTACTCGTCGGAGGTTTGCTTGCAAAAGGATTATTTTTACATGTGTACGCTGACTGCATGCATGATGAACTTTACATACCTCTAATGTACTTAACAATCATCATCGCTCTGAATGTTTGAGGTCTATAGTTCATTACATATCATATATATGCATACCATTATTGTGCGCGTAGTTTGTTCTTGCAATAATGCTAGTTTTGTATGTATGAATAATCTTCAAAAAGTCAAGCATGCATATACATATCATGCAGTACAGAGACCATAATATAAAGCTCTATAGGTACATGTATTGCAATCTCATATAATATTTCGCTCTCAATCTACTACTCGCAACAGCACACTCAATCTGAAAATCAGAAACAACTATATTGCATGCATATTATGCTGTGTATCTTGATGTACTGCAAGATACACAAAATTTATCCAAGTACATAACATTACTTTTTTATGGCTACACACACTACGCGTAGTTTTTGGTTGTTTAATTGCAAGTAATAGTTTCCCTTTTAAGAAATTAGTGAGGTTTGAACAAACTATTTTATTTAGGATATTCAACATATTGACATTTTATTCACGGGAACAACAAAGCCAAATAAAATGAGTTCTGAGGAAGCTGAAACTACAGGACCACAAGTACAAGGTAAAACTTTGGAAATGCATAAATAGTAACAGGAAGGAATTAAATAAACCTGAGCATGAACATACAAATGCAACATACACACTGACAGTTTGAAGTAACTTATCGTTGTTTTTATTGTAGACATCGAATTCGAGGAGCTCAAACAGGGTCTTGATGAAGGTGATATTTTAATTTTGTGCATTTGACATTTGAGCATAGTCATAAAAACACAATCATAAAATACTTTTCACTGGGATTTTATGCTGTATGTAGATGGTAATTTTGTCATGAACAATGAAAACTCATGTTGCTTCTCTGTTCTTTGCAGACACGCTGGTGCTTGTTGATGTTCGAGACTCGGAAGAACTAAAAGTTCAGGGCCGAATCCCAAAGGCCATTAACATTCCATGTTAGTGAATGACTCTCAAATTTTTTAAGCCTGTAAAAGCTTTTAGGTGCTATGAATTATGAAGGGAAACTCATTGCTAATGAAAATGTCATTTTGATAGTACCAGAGATTCCAGATGCCTTCCGTAACTTGACTGATGACCAATTCAAAGAAAAGTATGGCTTTGCAAAAAATGCAGGGAACCTTGTTTTCTCCTGTCGTTCGGGAAGACGAGCTGAGGCAGCTATTAATCATGTCTATGAAGGGACTTCCTCGTCGCAACAGCCATTTAGGTAATTTTAAATAAATTGATTTGTAAATTACTCGTCGCCAGTGTAAGGCTATAAAGTGAATTGCAATACTCGTTCCAAATGATTTCAGGTTATACAGGGGTAGTTTCATGGACTGGGAAGTAAAGGGTGGACCAGTCGACCGTTAATAATTTATGGTGCAATTAACACAAAGTTAAAAGTACTACAATCATGTTGATGATTCGTATGCTAAGTTTCACTGTTAAATGACAAGATTACTGTTCCGAGACTCAAGACATACTGAAAAAAATATACATAAAATATAATCACAAGTCGGCATAATTCAAAACGTTATGTCAATTGCTGCTACACAAAATAATGATTTCATACACAGTATATCTATTTAATTGTTAAATTTGTATGTTAGTAAACTGGTGGTTCAAAGGGCTGACAATTTATTATTCTGAGTAATTTTATGCATCCAATATTGTATCTTAAACTGACTGGTAAAGTTAATAACAATAATTGTTAAAACTTCCTCATCGTGTTCGAGTTTAAACATTTCTTCGATGCAAGAAAAATTTTACTGCTCAATCAACTTCAGCTCTCAGTCAATGTGTCTTATTCAAACTCTTTCATTCATTCAAAAATTTATTTTCCAATAATTATTGAATTTTACAAGAAGCATTTGCGCTAAAAGTACATAATATATATTATTGTGGAGACATTCATAGTTGCTTCTATACTGTTCAGTATACGGAATTTAATTAGTTATTACTTCGTGCTCTATCACCTACTATCTGGTGTTTGCTACATTTCATTCTTGACTACTTACACTAGGAAGGTACACAATGATCTGTATATTTCTTACTAAAACTAATCTAATGTGACAAACAAAAATTTCATCTGAGCTGTATCGAAATTGTTTATGCATTAATTAACTATTGAAAACGTACCTTGTATTTTGCATTACATTTCGACTGTCATAAGCTACACTACAGTTATAACAGCTTTGGAACAAGTTGGTACTATCAAGTATAACGTATTTAACAATTAGACATTGGTTCATGACACTGCTTGTTGAGATCCTTTTGATGAGTTGTGAATAACGGCTGGAATAGCTTTTTATAGCTTATTGTTAATGATGGTAAATAAATCTTACATACTGTCACTTTTAACGTTAATCATGTACATAATTACCTTATATTACATGTACTTGTAATTTATTATTGGCGACCGAAATAAAAGTAGACCAAAGAAAGAGAAAGTAAATCTTTGTTGGTGACACTTATAAAGACTATTACACCACGTTTACCTTTGAGATATTCAAATTGCAGAGTTCTCATTTTTACCATTTCATATTATGAACGTACGTATATAAAATTGTCGTAATTTTTCGTGCATACTTTCATAAACATTTTTTGTTGCTGATGCGATGTCAATCAAGGTGTGAAAGTAGGTATACGGATCAACGAAAGCAAAAAGTTCAAGACATAAGCAAGAAGAAAATATGTAGGTCAGATTTTGTTACGAACGCCTGGACACGAGTCACTCATACAGTACTGGAGCTCTAATTGCAAACGAGGGTAAAAGTAGGGCGATGATGAAGGTGATAAGGAGGTTTGTGTTTTCTGCAAGTGCACGGCCTTGTGAGCCTTTTCCATTATTTGTGTTCTTTTTGCCCCCACCACCTTCAGGGACACCTCTTGAATGGGCTGATGTAGGGCCGCAACCTCCCCTCCAAATTGACCCTACGACGAAGGTCTTATTAGCGTTAAATGTTACGGCATAACCATGCGGATCCACTGCAGCTTCCAGACATTCCGAAGCACCAGAGAAGTTTGTGTTGGTAAATAATGTCCAATTTTCTTTTCCTGTAAAGCCGTAAGAGTGAAAAGATAGAGGAGATGGGAGACGCAGGAAGTTTCCGTCGAAATAAAGTTCATTTCCGAGAAAGCGTGGTTTTGTGTTCAGACTCAATGCTGGCGTGTCCAAATCGTTAGAACCGATAAATTCTATGGATTTGTATTGTGCTGTTCGATTTTTTGAATGCCATGTTCCACAAACGCGTCCTGAGACTCCTGTGTTGTCTTTGTCTGCCCCGTAGGCATTTTCAACAAATGTCAGGTTTGCATTGTTGTAGAATGTGCCGGATATCTTCCACCTAAATAATATAACATTTTAAATTTAAAACTTTACCAACGATTCCACGCGAGAAGTTTAATTTAAGTTACTTTTGTAATGTAGTAATACATAAATCAATATATAAAACTTCACTTACAGGCCCCTCACGATACAGTGAGACTTTGCAATTTTCCCGATGGAATCATGATCCAATTCCAAATTAGAAGTATAGAAACTTTTTTGCCTTCCCGTAAAATTATCCTCACTGTACAAAATTATTTGCTGAGATCTGTAAGCGTCAGAAATGGTAACAAACTCTACAAAAATTAATACGAAGACAAACTTCTTCAGGCGCTCTTCAACACTCATTGTTCGTCTGGTTGTACAATACTATTTTACTAATTTCAAGAAAATTTCATGTTTAAAATGTCAAGTCAATTGAAAAACTTGTTCAGCCCAAGAAACGAAACATGAGCTTGTTTACTCTTTAACCAGGTAAGATTGTTGGAATAAAACAAAGGTGAAACTATGAAAGCTTTTGCTTTCCTTCTCTCTAGCTCACTTGACCACAAAGCACCCTTTCACTTGGCTGACGGCAAATGACTGTCTCATTTCTGGGCTGCTAATATGTGGTTTTCGTGGCAGTGATTGAAACCCCGTCAGTGTTACGACCTGGACAAACCCCCTGGTTAATTCTTGTCACGCAACGAAACACTTAAAATTGTAAGCGGTTTTATAGCCAGATCAGGGGTATAAGAACTCGAGGCCAACGCTACGATATATACATGGATTCTTGAAGGAGTGAAAGCTAGAAAGTAGTCTTGAGTCATACAATACAAAGAACATAACATGCAGATTAACATAACGTGAGTTTGGAAACTTCTTGGAAGTATAATACTTTGTTGTGTGTATTGGAAAGTAAGAAATCATGGTTTGGCGAGTATTCCGCAATTTAAAAGAGCAGTTTCTTACGAACACACTGGGACATGCATTCCAACATCCATTTACTGGAATTTACCTTTTATTGACATTTGTCATGTAAAAAGCGGATGCAAATGGCG
The DNA here is from genome assembly GCA_034697805.1 of Orchesella bifasciata. Lineage (NCBI taxonomy): Eukaryota > Metazoa > Arthropoda > Collembola > Entomobryomorpha > Orchesellidae > Orchesella > Orchesella bifasciata. The sequence goes on from JAQGAP010000149.1 coordinate 21,608, forward strand.
AATGTAAGACCACTATTTATTTTTGACCATGAGGTTGTGGAGAGGCGGAGGAAAGAATCTTTCGTTTTAATAAGGGGTTTATTGTCCTCGACCAAAATAAGTTTGCAATCAACTCTCTCTGCATAACTGTAGGATGAAATACTTTGCTTACGTAATACGGAAAAGGTGAAAGGAGAATTCTTAGGTGACTTGAGTGAGAGCATTTCGATGAAACTAATGTTGTGTATTGCAGATATACAATCACAATCTCACACTTTCTTTTATGCATATTCGTCATTTAAGAAATCTAAAGGTTTTCAACCTCACATCACCTTGAGGAAGATGGGTAAACAACCTCTATTACGTTATTCTACAAGTACGGAAAAGGAAGAAAGCACTAGATTTTCGTAGTAAAATGTGATACAAGTCCATGTAGACAAATCAGACATATAGTTATAATAACTGAGCTTGCGTGCAAGTTGATTGTTGATCAACTTTAATAGTTTTCTTGTGGGGCTAATGATATAAAATGCAGTCAGAGATCTGATGATTCAAAATTCAAGCCAAAGAATCATTTTAACATTGTGCTTGGGCTGTATAAGCTCGTGTTAGGTTTTAGCTGATTTCCCTTTCCTTGTCAGGTTCAACCTTCATCTCCAAAATGGCTTATCTTTCAAGTTTCCAATTTCCTAATAAGTTATGCGGTTACCCAAAGCAAACGAGTGATTTCTAACTAACTCACTTCTCTAAAATAAATCAGCTTGCCCATGGCTATAATACTATATGAAATTGCAACAAAATCTCCAGCAGAGAATTGTTTGAAAGAGAACTGCATAAAAATGCACGAGCAATGTTTCTACGAAGTACGCAATAAAATAACTCTTTCTTACTTCTCCCTTGTGCTTGTCGCAAATAACCTAAAATAAACTTCATAAAAACTACGCCATATCACCATAATACATAAATTGCATCCTGTAAAATACACCAATATATCTAATTGCAAGTAAATTACGGCAATAAATCCATTCTTGCCGGAAACGAACCAGAGCTCGTACTTGTCAAAGCTGCCCTAAACTGGAGACAAAGTTTGATGAATCAAGTTTATGCAACCACAAAATAAAATGGAAGTAGAGGAGCACACTTTCCCAAAAAAAATCGTAGCAAATTAGTATACCATTTGCACAACTTTTATTTGTAGAAAATCGATATGGAGGTTAATTGACCTGCTGAGAAGACGGGCGTAATGTTTATCCTTGCTCAATTACGCTTGAAGCTCATATAATGTGACTTTTGCCATTCATTACTGAGTAACTCAGAATGAATTAGAAAGATGGATTAGATCTGACTGTGAATTCTATTTATCCTTCGTTCTTGATTCCTTGGTATATGAGAGTGTATGAATGCACAGTGTCAGGCAAATAAAGCGTCAGTACACCAGAGTTTCATGAATGTAACCTAATGAATCTCACATAACTCCATGTTTTGACATTGTTCTCAAATGGAGTTCACCAGCATGTGCACTAACTATAGTCAATGAAGCGTAATGCAAATTGTAATTGCCGTTGTATTCAGAGAAATACAATACTTAATATTAAATATATAATGTATGTCAGCAAGTCATATTTTGTCAATTTATTATAATTACCTCAACATAATATTGAGATTACCAGAGCACTCAAAAAAGTATAGGCAAATCGTACCATGTGTACAAAGCCAAGGTTAGTCATTGATCTAATCTGTAATGCCAGTTAGAATTGCAACAGCGGTTGTAGAGATGATTTAAACTATAGAAAGCACTTGCAACTTGCAACCCACCTAATCCATTAATTAACAAATGAATGAAAAATGTCAGGAATATAATTTTTAGCATAGTTATTAGACATCCTTATCCGGATCGACGTTCTCTTCATAAAAAATGTAGTCAACAACCGCTCTGCACTTCCTTCCGCTAGCATCTCTTTTTCCTGTGTACGGAAATGCTTAGACGTATCTAGTACCTTTTTAGGTAGCACTTCCAATCAAATCAAGCCATTAACACTCAATATCATGTCATTGGAGGAAAGCAATTATAACTATTACTGAATATGTAACGACACTCGGTAGAAATTTGTCCTATACTAAATATAAACCTACTTATGAAAACGATAAGTGGAAGTAAATGCAATACATGAGTGTCATGTATACATATATATACATAATGTTTAACATAAAGGTAAATGACTGTATTTTCCTTGTGCAGGGTAATTGAAGGGCCGAAAGCAGTTAAGTTGTAAACAAGTTTTGTCTGCAGGAACATGTCATTTTCCGTCATTAATCAGTTAGAAAGAATCCAAAGAAATTTTTTATGAAACTTCTCTGCGTGCGTACTGTAGTATAAATACAAAAGCTTTAGGGAAGGTTGACAAAATCGTAATCTTGCATTTGATGTGTACAGTTTTGGAAAATTTCTAACATTCATCTGATTTTTAGACGGGATTTTGGAGGGTATTATACTTTAAGCCCGAACCAATGGAATTGAAATACATTACTTTAGTAGTGATCTGTGGAGTACAGGTTCTGTATGTGACTGACACTGACGGAACCCCAGTGCCAGAATTCCACTCGCAAGCAAAACCTCGTAAGTTGTGAATTTCAGTCAGAAGATATGACAAACAGGATGAGTTTAATAATTACAAAACGACTCTATTTTTCATATTCCAGCCAAATGTCCACATGGTCGGTGCTTTATTGATCGCTGCAAAAATATTTGCTCTTGTATTCCAAACACAGGAGAAAAGCTTTGTCCCAAAAAAGATGCAGTGCTTAGTTTCTTCATGGAGTCATCAGATTGTAAACTTCCTCCTAATGCCGGTAAGCATAATATAGGATTTATAGCATGGTTTATTGCTCAATTTTCTTACAATTTGCGTTTTTGCGAATCAGGAAACTGCCCACATGGGGAGACGTACAAAGAGGAACTCTGGTCAGACAGGTTTATGTGTTATTGTAATGATGACATATCTCAAACCTATGAATGCTTTGATTTAGAAACTAATTCTCCAGCCGATGCCACTGTTTTAATTAGTTGGAGACTAGGTGTTAAGAAAGTGCAAGAAAAAGCAATTGATCACAATTAATTTCGGACTACAGTTTCCTTTTCTCAAATTGTAAATAATTATTTATACAACGTATTTATTTCCTAATTTATCATACCCACGGCAAGGGGGCTACATTAAAATATATAAAGACGGGAGTGGAGAATTTTAGAAGGATCTCACAAATATAAAAACTAATGATTACGGTATTAGAAAAAAATATTGAACTGCTTCAGTTTTGTAAAGAAAAATGTTTTCTTTTAAAACTACTTACGCAGAACTTTGATGAAAAAAATTTGAGAATCGTACTTACTATATCGATTTAAAAATTAATAAAGTCACGTTGGAACATAAGTTATTTTTTATTCACTTTTGGTTTAGTTTCCTTAAATCCCTTCATAAGTTCCATAGAGTGATGTCTTATCACAGCAAAAACTTTAAGGTTTACGTTAGTCAGACTGTCCATAGCTGAAGCAAGTACTTCCGAATCCATTTTACCCTCCATTGTAAATAAACAAATTTGCTCCCTTGTGGGTAAATATCCCATTGTAACTATTCCTCCACCTGTGTCATTTTTCTCAGAATCCGTCAAGTCCACAGAGTCTAGCTCTGACTTTGATGGATCCAAATAAAATTCCTTCCCATCGTATAACTATAAAGAAAGGGACAAGAGATCTTACTTTATAATCCGAAAAACTGTTTAATTTGAAACAAACATACGCCAGAATACTTACCAATGTACTACCCACAGGTGTGTCATAAATGGGCACTCCACTGTCAACTAATGCCAGCCCAGCTGCACAAATTGATGCTGCTATTGACGATCCACCGTCTTCCATTATAGTTAAAAATATCTCCAACAAGCATTTTGGAAACTTCTCCTGTGTGGGGGTAAACAATTGAACCATCTATCATTTACACACTTTTAAAAGAGTGTCGAATAAGGTTAGTTCAGGAACACGAAGCCCTTACCAGAATAACAACTGCCTCCATACATTCTTTGATTAAAATTACGTCCTTCTCCGACATTTTTCCACCTACTAACTGTACATCCACGGAAATTATTCCAGTTGAGCTAACAAATCATAATCCATAGATATATATATAACATTTAATCGCTGTCTCCGCTTCATCACATCTCAACACAAGGGAATGTATTAAAACCTGAAATCCATTTTCTTCGGCAAATCCTTTGGTCCACTGATAATGCATAGCACTTTAGTTGTACCCATCTCCACGTAGGAGGATCCTTTTGCACCATCTCGCACACCTGTTTGCACATCTAAAACAAATAAAATAAACTAACATTACGATCAACAACAATTAATAAACTCAAACAACCCAGATCAATCAATGATAAAACTTACAAATTGGACGAACATCCTTCGGCCCTCTTCCATCCTGTCGCTTACTAGTTTTCGGATTCAGCAATGGAGGTTTCGGAAACAGTGACTCCGACTTGGTTTGCCCTTTCAGTCTTTCAAACTCATCCGACTGCCCCACATCCATCGGGCTGTCCTTATCACCCGACATTATTAACTTAATCTCCAACCAACAGCTTCTTACTCCACTCCAAAAAAATACACTTGCAACTTTACTACTTAACTCTCTTCTGTCTCCACTTTCAACTTCATCAATAAAAATTCACTATTCACAAATTGTCAACAAATGGAACAAAATATTTGTTTCAGAAAATCAAAGAGTCAAAAACATCCACAAACAAAAACGTGCGATAGCTCCACAAACCAGCAAATAAAACGGGTTTGCTTCGCGGTGCATTTTATGTCTATGCTTATGGTCGTGAGTGCATCAGGCATCTCCTCGGATTTGTGCAGTAGAGCGTGCGGTTTCGGAAAATAAGAAACATTTTTGCAGAAAAGATGCGTTTGCCCTGATCGTTTTAAATTTTTCATTTTTGCAATCGGATGATGAAGAGAACTTTGAATTGAAAATGCATGAGAAAAAAGGTGATCCTGAGGACACGGATGAGTATTTTACTTTCGCTTTTATTTGACGATTCATAAATACTCACAACTTAATAAAAAGCGTCTGTTTCATGGTTGTACGATTAAGTTAGTTAGGAATTTATTCTTTAGTCGTTCATGGTTTAAAGGGTGAGTTTCTTGCAATGAATTAATTACGGTAGTGTTCATCAATATGAGCAGAAACGCCAGTTGCAAAATGCTGGTTTATTTCCTCGTGAGAGAGCAAGCTTTCTAATCTGGAGCTGATATTGTGTATATTGTCATTGTCATCAAAGGACACACGGCTTGACTGATGCAATTTCTTTCCCTTATCTTCCTCTTCTTCGAAATCATAATCCTCCTCATTTTCATCAACCAAGGGGAACCCTTCGAATAGGAAGGCTTTGATGACCATGTCGAAGAACATTCGGTATAAAGTCATTGTCGCACAACTCCCAATAAAGATACTGGCTAAGGTGATCAGGATATGGCAGCCGTCATTGAAGGGCCATCCTTCTGCTTGAGTAGCCTTGAAGATTTCCTCCCGGTCCTGATTTCCAATGCACCCTACAAGAACTTGAGTGAAAAGGAGTCCAAGGCAGAGAATGATTCGTTGGGTTCTCTGGGCTGGACTGTCTCCTTTTTGTAACCAGTGTTTCTCAATGAGTTTGACGGCCACAATTATGAGCCATGTTAAGACTGGAACTGCAATAAGAAATAGCGAGTTTTAGTACTAAAAAGAGATTTACGAGGTGTTGTGTATATTCGTAGAACTAATTTTAATTTTTGTTAAAAACCCATCAAAAGCCAAGGTGATCCTGGGTACTTATCGAAGACGGAGTACTTCAACAGACAGAATTCTGCAATGAGCGCCCACACTCCAAGCAGCATGGAGAAGGCAGTTTCATGGAACAAAATTGACGATATTTGAGCAAAATTTAGATTGCCAAAGTTGTAGCGATATGATGCAAGGTTTAGCCAGATGGCTTCGAGGGGACCACGTTCGAATTGAGGATTATCTTCATCGGTTTCAGGCTCCATTGTTTACAGGAAGCGACTGGGGTGATCTAAGATACTGACTGAGAGATAGGATTGAGGAGTATAGTCAAATCTGAAGCAAGTTATGTTTGTATGCATATAATCGGATGGTACTTCTTTACAACTTATCGTTAGTAAAATTTTAAACATTTTGTTCCATTGACAAAAAGCATGTTGCTGAAAATATATCCTGGACAACACTTTGCAAATCAGCGTTATGATTGTGATTAGGGTGTATCGTCCATAAACCGACTAGGATTAAAAGGATTGAGGCTGAGGGTAATACGATACATTGTAATGTTGAACGTATTCCTTCTGGTGTTCATTTTGTTACAAACAATACGGTTTTCTTCGCAGAAAGAACAATTCCTGTTTCTTTCGTATGAAAACGCATTATTGTTGTTTTAGAAGTAGTAACTTAAGACGACAATTAATTTACCAGAGGCATATATCATCAGGGATCATTAACGTCGTCGTCCCCGTCAACTTCTTTTGTCTAGTTATGTAATCACAGATAATAAAACAAACATTCTACAACTCTATTTTCCCCATCCGCTTGACATGTCATTTGTAGTTGATGCGTACATACTATAAAGTTTGATACTTTGTTATATGTATGGTAAAACGATAGAAAGTGGAAATACTACAATATTAGCAGACAACTCTAAGAATTTAAAGACAATCTAATGGGCAATTAGCCTCATTACCAACACTTTGAATTGCTGCATGGTACAGGGAAGAAGCATTTTAAACGAGGAACAAGAAGCATGATAATTTGAATGTGCTCTAAGAACAGGTATTGCACAATGCCAATTTAGTATTGTAAACTTGTTGTAGGATATCTTACAATATAATATTTGCACGTTTTGACGTGCATTATGGCATCATTGTGCGTGGTGTAGTTGTTTACACCGCAGTCGGCATCGCACATCAAAATCAAAACAGCAATCCAGCGCAACATTGCTGATTGTTGTGATTGCCAATTTTTCTTTGAGTAAAAAATGGCAAAATGAAGCAGGTAATTGAATTTGAAGGTATAAGGTCGAAAGTTGTATGGTCATGTTCATGTTCGCGTCACCCTTATGATATTACGTAAGGGAAGCCGATTACCCATTACGTGTAGTTACGATTACATGATCATGATCATCAAAAGTAATTTTCAAGATGAATCTCATGATCATACGGATTGATAACACACTGATGGCAGAAAAAAACTGTCAGCATTATGTACTTTTTTCTTGAATATTAATAACTTCCTACTTTGAACATCTTAAGTAAAATGCATTTGCACAAGCATGAGTATATAGTCAACTGTGAACGAGTGTGTGTAGCACACTTCTTCTGCTTTTATGATGACAATAGCCGGCCAGACTACATTAAGTTGTGCAGATAGCCTACTTAATAACAACTTTCAGTTAGACCGGATATGCATCAAATTGCAATAATTTTATTTCCTGATACACGGAAGTATTCTATTTCCATATAAATTTTGTATTCTAGTTACCGCTAGTCGGCGAGGTTGGGTGAAGGCAAAAGTCACAAGTACTTGACAGCAAAAATTAACTGCTGCCGATAGCCAAAAAAAGGGGGACCTTTGCTTTTGCCGAAGGGAGAATAATGTATGCCGCTGCCAAGATAATTTATATCTTTTAATTGCAGTTACTGAAAAAGGTTATTTGAAGTAGTCAAGAATAAAATTGACCCATCGTTGCTGTTATGATAATGATAATCGTTTCGCAGTTGTACAGAAAAATTTCGTCATGAGGCTTCTAAAAAATTATTTTACAAAAACTTCCGTTGGTAATGACGTTTTAAAGAAACTATCAGCTCGTTGTGAAAAGGTAAGTTTGACTTGTATATTATGGAAAAAACGTACCTTCGAAAACAAAAACAAATGTATATGTATACGTGACACAATTTTTTACTTGATTAGTATACCAATCAAGAGTGTTGTTATCCAGTCAGGATTTGGAAGATTATATATTTTACGCTTAGCTAATGTCATTCATTCATTCATCTCTTGTGTCAAAATACTTTGTTGAATCATTTTAAAGACTCTTTCTTCCTTCCATGATGGGAATTTTTAATGCTTCTCGTGCGTTGTAACATAGGTTAGTGTTAGGTAATATGAGTCAGACATTTCATTCCTATCCATTCGAGTGTAAGCAATTTTCCTTAATATTTAGCACTAATTCTGGGCCTGGTAAAAGTCTACTACTATCGCATTTAAAATAGAATGTTACAAAACTTTAACAAAGATAAAACTGCAATTGTTTTATTTCACATATTTCATAAGCGTATGAATAATCATATGTCGGAAGTGATTACGAATGCAAATTAAGTAACATGTTAGAAGCCCCTTCGGGAACTGCAAACATAAAATCATATCTAGGTGCTAAGCGCGCATACCTATAATTGTAAATGTGCTTTGTCATCTTTACTCAACAATAGAGCAATGACTATCATCTTCTTGTCACTTTGGTTTAGAATTCTGCTCCTAACTTTGTTACTCACTAAGCACGAGTGAGCTTCTCACATCTAATCACTAAATGGAAGTTGAAGAATGAGCTAGCAGCTGCGGCGTGGAGTAGGGCGGAGAATGATTAAAAAACAATGAAGACGTAATATTCATAAATACATCATGGGCGCATGGGACCTATAGACATTGTCAAAATAAGTTGAAGACACTTGTAAACTTTCTCTTTCAGTCCCTGCATAACATGCATATCATGTTGGTGCAAACAACTACCTAATGTATGAGTGAAGGAGCTGCTGAGGCACATTGTTTCGTACTATTTGCATTGAATAACCTGATAGTGTAACTTATGGCTTTTACAAGAATGATACATAAACATTAACACAATGTTGTTTGGTTTTGCTTACAACATAATGGCTTTTAAGATGTGACTTGTGACTTCATTGACTTTTATATTGTTCTCTTGCTCGTGATCAGACATTCCACACGCATTGTTATGTGATATATTGTGATATGTCTTTTACTGCGCTGAATAACTTACAGTAGCATTCCGTTCAAGTGGCGACTTTGTCATTATGACCCACCCTCCATGGACTTGCATTATACTTTTACACATTTTCATATTCTTTCCTATTTCAATGATGAAGGATCAGAACATTTTAAATGAAAATACATAGCAGCTCAGTTTACGCAGTTCAAATTGTACAGTGTTATATAATGTTTTTGGTCATAGCCAGGATAATTTGCAAAAATCTTCCTACCATGCGTAATTGTATGTTATCATCATATTCATAATCAATATTAGTGTCATTGTAAACTGCCCATAACATGTGACATTTTTCCTCTTGTGCCCTTATTGTTAGTTTTGAACTTCTGCAGAATACAATTAAGGTGCAGCATAGCATTATATTCTACTCTTATGATTAAATTGCTAGAAATTATGTTATTTTATAACTGATAAAAGATGAGCATGAGAATCAGGATATTGGATATTAAAATGAAACCACGGACATTTCTGTATGTTTTATTCATTTGTTCTGAACGATATTTTTTTTTGTAGTTTTAATCAACGAAATATGCGCATGATTAGTTCCATTAATTTGCACATTTTTAGGTAACACGCTTTCTGAAATGTGACTGTTGACGTTGACTCAGAGAGGCCATATGGGAAAACTGAAGTTGAGGAACGACTTAATACACAAGCTAATGTTGCGAATAACATTTAAGTACTGACTGTGGTTTTGGCTACTGGTTACTGTGCGCAGTAATACGTAATTGAAAATGAAAGGAAATTGTCTCATTGATGAATGACTTAAAAACTGAAAGGATAGGTCAAGAAAGCAAGCGTTCATCAATCCTTTACTTTGCTTCATATACCGATATACATACAATGTGCATCCATTCATAGCAGTTGGAGGAAGGAACTGCAGCAAGCTTGAAGAATGAAAGGAAATGTATTTTTCTTTTAAAATATATGGGCTAGAACAACCACATGTGTGATTTAAATGTTACTTTTACAGGAACGATCCAATGATATGATGGTCTTTTTATAGACGGATAGCTTGGGAATATAGCAAGTATATAATTGGCAATAAGGACTATCACGTTCCTTACTTACTCCAAATGCGACTACTCCCTTACCAATGTACATTCATGCGGCATGAAACTATAATGAAACTTGACAGAACTTTCGGTTTCTTTTGCTAACATCCTTGTATTTATGACTAAGCATCTGAAGACCAACATCATAACTGTGGTTTTGGTTGCCTAAAAATATTCAAAAGTATTATCACTATCTCATCATCATGATCAACCACAAGAAGTGAACCCAGTAAGGAAGAGTAAAAAATGAAATGCTCACCGCGTGCTCAGTTCCTTTGCGCAATTACAAATACCTATGTGGGCACACACTTTTTTATCCGCCTCTGCATACAGAGTTTTAAAGTAGGTATTATTCAATTCAATTATTGTTAGCAACATATGCAAATTGTGATTTTCATTTTTGACATGTCACTGTCTTACTGTAACATGCCGCTGGCAAAGAAAAGTATTTCTTATTCATATTATTTACACACATTCATGTAGGAACTCTTTTTCTTTTCTCAAAAACAAAATTATGCTAAGCTTGACATGAGTTAGCAATACCTAAAATAAGTAAAATATCAACAAGACAAAATAACATTCATAACGTTCAAAATGCATTTTATACGCATCATAGGAGAGAAAGTCCCTTCTAAAGAGGCTGATTATTATGATGATGATAATGATATTGACGGTGATTATTGATATGATGGTGAGTCGTAAAAAAGATGATTTTTGCTGGTGTCTCCATCATTTTTGTTTAATGCTAGATTTGTATCTTTGTGAATACTGATGAGCAGGATGCAATGTATTAAGATTATATGGGATGAGAATGTGATGATGAAACCAATTTAAAAGTGTTTTAGTCTCACACCAGTTTTTTACATTTACAGCCCTATTTTGTAACACATTCAGCATATATATGTAATCACATTTTTATTCCCTCTTCCTTTCCAATTTGTGTAATAATATTTTTCTTACTGAGAATAACTAGCTTGAAGCTTAAGGAGATTATGAAAGGAAAAGGGAAAAGGATGTTTCAACGAATTACGTACTGTTATGCTACTACCACAACCTCAGTCGCACCCTGCTTGTTTAAGTACGGAAGACAACGAGAAAAAGATGTGCACGTCTTTTTCTCGCAATTAATTTTTATATAATGTTCAATGCTGATAACAAGGCACACGTCGATTATGACAGGTTGTCAAACTCAAATGAGTTGTATTTTTTCTCGTGCTCATTAATTAGATCTTATCTCTCTTGCAGTGCGTATTCGTAGCTTGAAGAGGATTGACTTACGATTGTTTAATTGATTTGTAATTATGAGGCATAAACAATAGTCTTATTGGTTTTACATGCGTGTATTCGGATGATGAATATTTTATGCTTCGTTCGTTCGTAAAGGGAGATGTATATAACCTTCACTTGGACATGCTTTAGAACATTTTTTGGGTTATTTATAGGGTTACATTCATTCATCTTTCACAACTGGCTGCCTAAGTCCACACTCCAGCAGGATGTTATGGCTATCCCTTTTCATTGTGTAAGTCATGACGTCCCTTTGTTGTGCACATGAAGTTCGTTTTTCTTGGAAGGTCATTTTGTTTAGAAATACATTTGTAGTATTGAGAAAAACCAAACAGAAATCGTTCTTGTGCAATCCATTTCCATGCACCACTAAAAGATGAGTCAACAAAGGCGAACAAAATGAATAAGTGCCCCAAGTTCCGCTTCAAGTTTAGCTTGATTCATTAGTCCTCAAGATATAATAGGCTTCTTTTGAGTTGTCGTCATTCAGCTCATCTCAGGCCATGCAGTTGAGAGCAAAAGTGGATAAAAACAAGAAAAAGGTGATTCTTATGCGGAATGTCGCTTGCTCACACATGCTCATATTGTACTTGCATTGAATATGCAATACCAGGTGACCCAATTCTAAAAACGGCAGGTAAATGTTTGAGCACAAAAACATTCTTACGCACTTACACATTACGTATCGCATATAAATAAAATGCATATGCATGTAATATGATCTCAGTCTCATTGGCTCAAGGCCCAATGTCAGAGTCATAATCATTTTTCTGACAATTTATGCATTTGATGGGGTCTCAAATTGTGCCATTAATCACACCAAAGCTCATTCATTCTATCCAGACTTTTGCTATATATACACTCTTAATGAAAATCGATACCAAAAATCTAGTTGACAGCAATGAAAGACGTAATACCATTCCAGTTTCATGTGTTCTTCACCTCGATTCCTAAATCCCAAAAAAATGACTCCCTATTCGTTTAATTCTAAGCAAAGACGGCGGCCCAAAAATCCAGTTCTTTATTCCATAAACCACGAAAACGTCACATCCATTCCATCCAAACACTCCCAAACGAGCGTGAAAGAATTATTACTGCAGCACATTATTGGCTATCAATATAACAATATCTCAGATACATGATATATATATTTTAAAATCATAGCTTTTCATTGTCAACCAATATATGCCGCATATTAATACACGTTATTTTACCGGTGTGCATTACGCAGTTGTATTTGTCATAAAAACTACTACGTAAATACAAATAGTGAACATAATCGAATCAATGATGCAATAGTAATAAGAGCAAGAAAAGTCATGTGCATAAGTGTAAGTACACCAATTATCTCTGGAAATGCCTAGTATGCGCAACAAGACCTAGTTGTCAATATGACTGACTGACTATTACCATAATCTTTTCTATGAAGTGAATCACCACAGCATCCCTTATTGCTATAATGTGACACGACACAATTTTTCAGTATATTGGCTTCTACCAATAATATTCAACAAGAATTTCCCATGAGAAATATAAGGCAGGAATGAAAAAGGTACGCACACACTCGAGTGACATGTCGTATATATAAAATCTTTTTGAAGAGCTCATTTCACGATCAGACCTCAAAGGTCTTTGGCTAGTTCAAGAGGATCATGTACAGTACTTAAAAAATTTATATAGTCTTTGAAAAGTGAAAAAGGATTGAATTGAAAATCAATTGAAGTTAGAAAGGTGATAAGTTCTAATTGGTAAAGAAAAAATGGTAATATTAATTTGATCAAGCTATCCCTTTTCCGTTATCGTTATTTCATTCCGCATTAGGAAGCCTACATTTACGCAAAAGTACGCAGGTGACGTGAACGTGAAGTGTGTTGTCTGTATTTGTGTATGGTGCAGTTGGACTCGCAAAAGAGAACAGAATCAAAAAAAGATCTGAGCTCCTTACGTATTCAAAAGAGCTGTCAATAACTGGCCAACTGTAATTAGGCATCATTTAATGCAAGTTACAGCAGAGAGCACATAGAAAAGGTAACACTTCTTACTACACGATCATCATTTATTAAACACAGCAGCAAGAGTTTGTTTTCCCACAACAAATGTAATGCAATCTTATTATTAAATACATTTAAATAAAAATCCACAATATATATAAAAATTCATACATATGCATAACACCAATAATCATCGTATCGTCCACAAGAAAGGAGTGTATAATATGTCGTTGGTCGCTGTTTAGTAGTCCCTTCGTATCACACTTGTTGCAAGCAAATCATCTTTGCATTGCACTCGTGTGCATTGCATTAGAAGCTCCTGTTTGTCTCTTCTTAGAAAGTGGAGGAACATTTTCACTTACCATTACATTGGCCACTATTGTAATGTGGTGCAAAGAGTTGCTGTCATTGTTGTCAAGAAGTATTATATAGCAAATACGAATGGGAATCCGTTTTGTGTACACGACAATCATTATTAAACTGCTACCTTTTACACAAGACGCAACCAAAATACTAACAATCATCTTATTATTGATACAGGACGACTGCCACAGAACAACGCAACACATTTTTACAGTAACAACATCACATCACACGTTGTTTTGTCAGAGCGCATGCAGTAGTTCCCAACTCTGAAGTGATTCTTTACAAAAGATTGAGTACGGCGGAGGACGTACAACAGGACGGAAGGAAGGAAGGGAAACAGAAACGTTCCTTCCTCTCGTGTTTCTTATTACAAACATTTTATCCTATGATACCTGTTACATAGTCCACCATAATCAGCAAGACACACAGGCTCATCACCATTAATCAGTTGGTGCGTTCACTCTGTTTTGGGATTTGGCCAAGTTGTAAATTTGATTTGGTAAATTTGCATTTTTGCTCATTGTGGTGACAAAAAGGAATTTATCTTGTGCGTTGACAATTTGGAAAAAAGGAAAAGTGTGGAGAGTGATTTTGAAACAGAGAGGGTTACTTTATTGCCTTGTGCTTCAGAAAGGCCCGTAGTAAACTTTTCTCCAGGAGAGGTGATCATAATCATCAGTGAATCAAAATGTCAACATCAAGTAGGAGGAGAAGTCCCTATAGCTCAATGCTAATAGCTGCAGCAGTGATTACACAATTCGGTCAATTCCTAGATATCGGAGTATATGGTGCCCCATCGCTAAAACTTTTTGGAAAGTCAGTTCCTCCACTTCCGACAGCTCTAAACTTGACACTTGACGGGGAAAATGATACACTTTCAGGTGAATCACAAGAGTATTCCAGACACCTTCGCAAGGTCCTTCAAGAGGAGAAGGTATGTATTGATTCTTTTTGTGGTGATCCATCCAACCAAGGTCATCTATATTTAACACTATATATCACAATACAGTGACTGACTAAATAGAAATCCAAAAGCATCTCACGATATAATGCAATGCACATCCGCACGCAGAAGACAAGGTTGTCTACTCTCCGTACCATGTGGATGCGGTGATATAGGACAATAGAAAGTGAAACTGGTGCTCCAGAGACTTACATTTTACTTTTTCTCTTTGACCATGAGGTTTTGAAACAAGCTTAAGCTTAGCAGAAGCAGCTCTCAGGCAAACTTGACTTGAATACAAAGCTAAAAACCGTGTTTTCTTTTGACCATCCCCAAAATGAATGCATTTCATGCAACAATTTATCATTTCAATCTGCCAGAGACTGGGAGAACTCATGCTGCTAATTTTCATTGAGGGATCTCCTTTGCTCGTCACAACCAATAATAATGATATTTAACTGGTTTGTTATTATACATAACCACACAACAATACTAATACGATCAAAGGATCCTCCTGAGGCAACACAAGTTTTTGACGGAGAGAAACAGTTTTTGGATTATCAAAGGTACTATTACCATATAGCAGTTGATTGGTAACAGAGCCCTATAATACCCAAATGTGTAGAAAGCCCACAATTTAATGAATTTATAATCTGACCAGTGAACGAACATAAAAACGTTTAAATAAGATGACGTTTCCTATCTCACCAAACTATAAAGTAGCTTAAAATATGCACACACGTTTAATATGACTTTGCTCTTCAATCTTATCCATCCAATTGCCAATTACTGAGTGTGCTATTAAATACCCATCTCATCTGATGATGAATATTACGCATGTTTCATTTTTGCACAACATGCTGCTACAACGAATTCATGTAAATTCATGAAGTACATGTGCAAGATAAGGTTTTGGATGTACCTTTATACCTTTACTGACGACGACCACCACCAGCCACAAACTAATGAGAAATGCGTAGGTACAAATAGTGCACGGGCATAAACTAATTTTTTCAGTACTAAAGTGCTAAAGTCTTTGATCATCTTATGTATGTTGACTCCCTTTTGAACAAGACAGATTGTTGTTAAAGAATGGAATTATACTGCTTGCTACCAGTTTCCATCCAAAGATGAAAGAGTATAATATAATATATCTTGATGAGAATATGATGATGCTGCTGGGGTTTGCTCCTAAGCATGCAAATGAAGTCTATCATTTTTTGAAACAAGCTTTTGCTCCGCTTTAATAGTATCTTTGTTCAGCTCACTGAATGAAGTTTATATACGTTTTTCATATTTTATCACCTCATATTTTTCTACAAAATTTTGATATCCTAATGTTGGTTGTTCAGCTGCGCTTTTTGTTCCCATTTTATGCGCACAACGCGCATGTAAACATTTTAATCATACGGTTTTTTCAAAGACAAACACAAGATTAAAAGGCAAATAATAATAAAAAGGAAAAACTACATTTTATGTGGGTGATGATGAGAAGAGGACTAAACCAAACTTTAAATTTAAGAACGATATAATTACAGACTGGTAGACTTTAAGACTACATTCCACTAACTTTTGTAGTTTGGTTTTGCTTACATATACTCGTATAGCCCCAAGAACTACTAGTATTTGATAGTGGTGCAGTTTTTTAATAAGCATACCTTTTAGCAAAGAAGGGTCGCAAGCAGGTATAAACGGTAATAATGCTCATAATTAATGTCGTATTTATTTATGCATGAACAATGATGGTTATGCAGATGTAAAAATACGCTCTGAGGCACAAACAAGGGAAAAGTAAAGGTTTTTATTTTGCATAAAGTTGTTGCATTAAACTGCAACTTTAAGACAAGTGCAGTCTTAATAACTAGCCTAGTTTAGTTTAGTTTACTGGGAATCTGCATAGGGAGTCTTGTATGCCTTCAGTTTTAATTATGGTATCAAAGTATCAATCAGCATAATAGTCGATTAGGACAGGACAAGTTATCCGGTTCCCCCAATTTGACCGCAAACGAAACAACGATAAGGTACATATTTTTACTTTTATTTTAATTGTCTAAACTGCAACAACGAATGTCGTCATCCCCATCCTCCCTTTTATCCATAAATCAGTCAAGTCAAATGTTATACATTTCTCTTGTGTATTACATTGTACACATCCTCGTAATTGGTTTAAATACTTTTTATGCTCACATAAATACATTCAACTACACTAGTGATGGAATAAATGTGGCTCCTCTGCTTTATGCTTAATTTTTCGTGACAGTTGCAGGAAAAAAAATAATAGTTTTATGCCTTTCCTCAGTTCTATATAAGGGCTAGGCTGATCTTGAATATCAGGTTACTTAAATATATGCAAAAGAGTATTTATACCTAATCAGAATCAGTAATCAGCATCAGTATCACCTTCGAAAATGGCTTCCCCCTATCTGTACATGAAAAGTGTCAACTTTTACCAGGTTTTTTAGTGTTGTCTCTACATTCAGCCTTTCTTGAGACGTGGTTGTACGAACACGAAACATGTCCCTACAAATGATTTACAAGTGTGACTATGCTGTTTTGATTGATTAATCAGTTAATTCAACAAACTGTACTAGGCTAGAACAGGGATGTTGAAGTAAACAAAGACATTTCTTTTTCTGTTTTTTGGCTTGTGTGCAATTTGGTTGGCATTCTATTCACATCACATCCCAACAATAAAAGTACGCAAGGTGAAATAAAGTGTCAACGCTCGCTTCACTCGCGTGTAACGTATTAAATCAAAACGCAACTGGTTTTAAATCTTACAAAGTAGTGTGTGGAGCAGCGGCTCTTATTTATTTAGTTGATATTGATAGAGCAGGTAGCAAAAAGGGGTAAAATAAAATACATTAAGGTGTTATCTTTTGAGTTTGATGTGAGGAGAAATATTTTTATAATCCTACCTGCACATCGATTAACCTGACGTGTGCCTTCAGGTATGTACTCTGCATGTCATGCGCTTGGTTTACCTTTTCTAATGAATTGATTTGAAGGACTCAATTAGCATTTTCCTACATTCTACATTCGTTTTCCTTTCAACAAATTTCAAACTACGACAGGCAGACGGACTTGTGTACCATTGCACTTCTCAAAACGCGACAGACAATTATTTGAACAAATTACTCAACTGACGTGTGTAAAACATTAAGACAATTGAACTCAATTTTTAACGTTCAACAAACCAAACAAGTGCGAAGAAGTCTAATTTGTAGTGTCTCAAAATATTTGCAGTTCCGAGGACTTGCAGATTTATTAAGATTTCCTAGTGAATGTCGGGAATGTAGTAAGTCAAGTTGCCCCAAAATGTTGTATTCATTTAATAATGCTTGAAAATACTTTTTGTATGTTGTACACTGCTGAAACCTAACTTTGTTCTCATCTTTAGCATGCGGCATCAGCTATAGAGAAGAAAGGATTGTTGGAGGAAGGATAGCCGAAATTAATTCCTATCCGTGGTTGACAGCTCTCATGTACAAAGGCAAATTCTACTGTGGTGGCACACTCATTTCAGACCGTTATGTTTTGACTGCGGTCAGTCCCTTTTTCCTTTTTACATAAGTATCATAAAGGGTTATGTGATGCAAACTTATTGAATGATGGCATTAATTATTTATTGTCAATTCAGGCCCATTGTGTTCATGGTGTTCCAAAAGATCAAATTACCATTGTTTTTGGAGAACATGACAGAAACTTTACGGAAGAATCTGATACGGAATACCGGAAAATTGGGACCATTATCCGTCATGTAGGATTCAACAGGGCTAACTTTCATAATGACATTGCTCTCCTTAGACTTGAACGACCTATGAAATTCCGTAGATCTATTGCCCCTGCCTGTCTTCCAATAGATTTGGGTAAGAAGTATCAATAGCATCACCGTGAAATCAAGGTTTAACATTTATTTATATGACTGCTTGGCCTTGCAACAGAAGATGAGGACTTTGCAGACGAACAAGGACTTGTTGCAGGATGGGGTCGTACCCAGGAAAAGGGTAGACCTTCACACATTTTAAGGGAAGTCGAGGTTCCAATAATGTCTAATGAGGTAAACATTCATACTTGAAGATCGTCAATCGTC
Source organism: Orchesella bifasciata (assembly GCA_034697805.1). Classification (NCBI taxonomy): domain Eukaryota; kingdom Metazoa; phylum Arthropoda; class Collembola; order Entomobryomorpha; family Orchesellidae; genus Orchesella; species Orchesella bifasciata. The sequence continues at coordinate 40,421 of JAQGAP010000149.1, forward strand.
AATGTAAAGGAATCTTAAGATGTTTAGGTAACCTTTGAATTCATTAATGATAGGAATGCAAAACCCAGACACGATATACACCGCGAGAAATCACAGACACTATGATGTGCGCTGGACATCCAGAAGGAAAGCAGGATGCATGTCAAGTAAGAGAAAATATGATAATCTCATCTCGTCCAACAAGTTTTATGCATTAGAACTCAATCAACATTTCTTTTTAATAATTTCAAAAGGGTGATAGCGGAGGTCCACTGAATTGGGAAGATCTTAGAGAAGACAGCAGTAAAGAGGGTACAAAATATGTTATTGGAATCGTAAGTTGGGGACAGGGCTGCGCTAGGGCAAGCTTTCCAGGTTCGAGTTTATTTTATAGTTTAGTAGCTTTACTTATCAACAGTTCCTGTTGGATTCTTTTGTGAAACAATTTGCTTGAAAATATTTTCTCTTCTTACACATTTTTAGGAGTATATACCCGGATAACAAAGTATCTTGAATGGATACGACAGAACACCCAGGACTCTTGTTTTTGCAACAATCCATAAAAGACTTCATGCAGCATTGCAATTATTACTTTGCTGCTTTTGCACATCCTGCCTGTATGTTGTAGATTTTGCATTTCACCAGTGATAATGTTATACCAGTGATTTTTACTTCTGCATATGGATATGCACACGTCAGATTGTTGTATAAGCATGTAAATGTTAATTGATCTCAAGTGAGAATTAGAGATTTATCGTTTCCTTTTTATTTTTCTTTCTTGTATGAAAAGCTGCACCGTATTCAAAGCATGTACATAATAGCTTCGTGAAAACTAGTCATCACCAAGTTATAAAACTCTTGTGAATTCACATTTTACCCCGAAAACTGTATAGCAGTATAGATATTTACAGTTTAGAAAGGAATGGGTTACATCCACTTCATACTTCAATTCGCTGTTTCTTACTTGTTTGAACCTTTTTATTATTTAGCTAATGTTTGAAGGGGTGCCTTTTACGTTCATTCTTTTTCAATTTACAAACACTTGTTGATTTCTTTGTGTAAATTTTACTACAACTGCAATTTATGTATGTTTATGAAATCATATTTAAAGACTGTAATGAAAAGCTAGTGAGGGTTTAAAGGAAGGGCCTATGTATAGTACCGTTTACGAGTTCACAAGAATGTTAAATGTGGTGATGGTATATAAGCTAAATGGAGTTACATTATTAATTTGAGTTGCAGCATTGTAAAAATATACAGTAAGTTCAAATAAATTCAGAATTTCTCGCTTTTATAGCAAGCATAATGACCATGTTCAAGTAAGATAAAGCACAAGCTAAAGTAAGTTTATAAATAAATGATAAGTGTAAAAGAATTTATTAAAGAAAATGTAATTTTGTACAATTAACTGAAAAAATAACACTAAAAAACAAACTAAAAGTACCTTCCGCAACTTGGTTTTTCTTAATACCTACATAAGAATCGATGATTTTAAGCTTTCAGTAGTAATATGTATCACACATTATTTGACATCAGTTGATCAGTTCATTTTTGGCATGCAAGTAAAGTAAATATAGAAAAAACATACAAGTATTTGCTGGTCCTTGATAAGATTACATGATTTTTTTAACCCTTCGTGTTCTTTACGGACAAAGCCGGTAAATGAATGGAGGGTGTACGCTACAACTACAAATTATGTGAATCAAATCAGGATTTCAAAAACTAAAACAACAAATGCAAATCGTTACTCGCAGTTCATTTTACAAACTTAAAGCGACTGAGAATAATATAATGGTTTATAACATCTAACAAACGTACAATTAAACTAATTTTTATATAATGATTAGCTGTAACTGCAACCGGGATATTCTACTTTTTCAAATCCGTGACTTTGTATGACTGGTTTTTGGGATTTTTTTTGCAGAGCTTCAATCAAAATTATTCTCCAATCTTCTGTATTGGCTTCCAGTAGATGAGCGGCGACCAGTGCTTCTGCCCCTTGGACGTTTTCCTTCCACTACATAAGCTATCAGCTGCAACATGATTAAACAGAAATTGTTACTTTCAAAATTTACATGTATCAATACTGATAATAATGAGTACTGAAACGGAATAGTACGTGGCAATACCTTTTTCTTGTTGTGGATTACGAGATACAGTAACCCAACAAGAGTGACACAAAATAGAAAGTAGTTGAAAAATCCAGTGTCTTCAGTTTCGTTTAGGGATACATTGATAGTTGTTCCACGACCTTCATAGGGGACACCACCGCTAAAACCATTAGAGAATCGACCTTTGGATGGTTTGAAAGACGCGTCCTCATCAAAATTCGAAATTTCAGGCTCAACTTCCTTTTTTGAACTGACTGGAGGCTTGTCTGCTCCTGTCTCTAGATCTTCTTCGAATTTGTAATCATCCTGTTCCTCTTCACCTGCATCATTGTCATCCGTTTTCTTTGGGGAGATGGGATTTTCTATGGGTACTTTAGTTTTCTTCGGCTCAATAACAGGAGGCGATGGCAAATTGTCATCAGCGTTGCTCACATGTAACTGAGGTGACCCATTGGCGGTTGTTTGTTCAATCTTCTTTTCGGAATTCTGGGTCTTCATTTCTTCCTTAGGAAATGCCGTTGAGCTTTTAACAAGTTTCTTCTCATTTCCAATTGGGGGTATCGGTAAGTCGATGAACTCATTTCGTCCACGATCTACAGAAGCTACTGTAGTGGACGAAGCTTTTGAAGATTGTTGAGGTTGCTGACTTATAATTTCTTCCTTATGAGCTCCAGAAAGTGTATTACTGCCAGAAACCGCTTTTTCAGAAACTGGAGAAACTTTTTCCTTATAGGGATCAGACTCTGCTAGTGCTGCTACAGATTCACTTACAGATGCTAAAGGACTGGCACTTTTCGATGATTCACCTTTTTGAGTTGAAGCAGATGGATCGACAAATACCTTGACAGTCTCACTCGGTGTTTCATCTTTCGATTTTTCAGTAACTGCAACAACTGGCTTGTTTTTATTTTCTACGTTCTGATTTGCATCGTTTGCGACTTGTGAAAGTAAAGTAGAATCCTCAACGTTTTTAGGTGTGCTGATAACTGCGGACGACTCCTCCTTTAGCAATTGAGCAGATTTAACAGAATTATCGGAATTCGGAATGCTAACAGATGGTTCCAGGGATGATTTCGTGTTGACTGGATTGACTTTCTCTTCAAGTTTTTGTATAATATCATATCCTTTTAATAGCAGTATGCATGCAGGATTGACTTGAAGCTCAATGTCGCTAACAACATCTTTGGGATTGTTCTCGCATAGTTTTGAACATTCTAAATCATTATTTGTTCCTTCGGTTTTCAGAAACAGAACCATCCCACTTGTACCCGATTTGTCTAGGGTCTTGCTTTTACTAATGTTTTGAACAGCATCCTTTAGCTGTTCACACACCTTTACTACTCCCAGTCCATTAATCTCTTTCAAATCAACAGACGTATTGATTTTAAAGCTTGGAACATTGCTCAGAGATGATTTGCAAAGCACTGGAAACAGTGATTGTAGAGATGTGCAAACTCCAGACAGCGATGATGAGCTCTTCTTGAGACCACTAGGATTCCCTGACGTTGTATTACACACAGCGTTGATTTTAGATCTAATGGAGTTTTCGTACACACTATTCACTCGAGGTACAAAATCACAACCTTGCCCTGTGCTACTATTACCGTAAAGAGAATCCCAAAAGGTGACATTCTTTGAGACGTCAGAAACAAGTGGAGCACTATTTACATAAGTATTTGAAATGAAAAGTACTACAGCTACAGTATAAAATATGAATCCGGTTTCCATTCTTTTGATATCCATCTTCGACTCCTGTTTTTACCTACTGCACCTAAAAGTGAAGTAGATATTTCACAATTAGGATAATGCAAATTCATTCGTTGCGAGTCGTTAAGTAGGCGAGATATAAGCTAACCTGTCAGAGATAAACCCACGGCCCACCTGTGGCACTTGCTCCCGTCAGTTAACTCGATTATTGGTCGAATTCAATCCTACTTCATAATCCTATTCGGGATGGGAGATAAGCGCCTGAATCAATAAAAAAGGAAATACATATAAACATTTATTACTCATAAATACAAAAATCCAACAAGTGACACTACGAAAGCAACATGATGGAAACAATGTTGAAAATTATTCCCTTTCACCATTATATTTTCTTACCACAGACATCAGGAGGAGGATATCCCCTACATCTAGCTCATTTAGGTGTGCTTTGAAATCACTCAAATCAGAGTAACTAGTTCTCTTATCTGTATCCTTAGATTTTAATGGTATTTGATTGTTGGGTTTGATTGTACGGATGTCTGATAATTTCAGTTCGGTGCGTGGTGTAATAAAAAAAAATGTTTTACTGCTTCACAAATAACTTCACAAAGTTCAGACGGTTTTTACTGTTCAATTTAAAACGAATTGCACAACCCTTGATATCCCAAAAATCCGTTGCATCACCACACAACTCTTCATGTGGACACAGGTGTAGACAGATCAAATTTTTAATTTCAAATGGTAAAAAATGAGAAACGAATGCTGACGGCAAGGATATGAAATAGAGATGAGAGGGTGCAATGCATCGTGTTGTTGACATTGTATGCAAACGTATCTTGCTGAATGTAAACAGAACAGATATGTATATTTACTTACGACTGAGCAACTCGCTTTTCGTTTGCACCTCTCAATATTTTGCACGATGAAGTAAGCCGAACCAATGATGCTGAGTTGCAAAAAATGTTAGTTTTACCATGAAATCCTTTGCAAACTCGATCGTGAATTCAGTTTACTTATCGTAAGTACTATACTATGCATTGAATCCCAGCGTTAGCCAGAAACAAATGCTTTTCTTGGAAAGCAGTATGCCGAGCTTCTTTAGATCATCAAAAACAGACGAATTACGGGTGAATGAAATGGATGAAAATTAGATAAGCTTCATTTTATTATAGATTTAGAATAAAATGATAATATCATATCGTTGATCGATTTATAATAAAATTAGATGTACAAAATTATTACTTTAGAAAATTACAAACAATTAGCTTCCAATGTTGCAGGGATAGACAATAGAATGATTTGAGATGAAGCACTTCCGTGTAGTGCAGTGGATCATTCCAAAAATTGGCGAGGTACATAAAAAGATCAGGTTAACGTTAACAATGTAACACTTCTTCACATGACACTGGTACCCCTTACATTCTATTACTTAGAAATATTTAACGTTTAAGAATCACTGTTGCTCAATTATGACGAGTTTTTAGAATGACGTTTCCAGAATCTTTTGACATCGTCATGTCCAGTGCCTTTTACAACGATAGTTCTTTTCTGATCAGAGCCATGTAGCAAAACTCCGATTTCTTGAGCGTAATCCCTAACAACTTCATAATCCCTGTGAGAGAGGAACTGGTTATACAATACACTATCCGTAAATGTAAGACGATTCCGTTCCATCTCCCAAAGTCTAATCTGATCCACAACAGTAGGAGGTAGAGGGTTGTTTACGTTAGTTCTGCATACATTACAATTAAGACAATTAACTTAGGTACTCATTACTTAATTGTGCGATTAGGCGATTATTCATTAGTTTCACTTTTATTACGTTTTTATCATTTCCTGATGAGCGTGCATCTTCAAAAACGATATGATCTGCTCTGCAGAAATTCCACTTCTTAATGCTTGCCTAATTGAATCTCTTGTAATGACTCCAACTACCAAGTTTGGAAATCGGAAAAGGAACTGCGTAAACATTCCGACTAATGCGAGCTGAAGATCTTTAAGAAATAAAACACAAAACATCATTAACAAATTGTCAAAAAATGTTAACCTTGGAAAATTGAGTGAAAGCTTACCAGAATCAGTGTAGGCGTATAGGCGGTAGTTGGTTTCAACAACGATAAACCCAGTCTTGTGTTTCTCAGTGTCCAAAGATATTTTATGGTTTCGTGATGCTAGATTCATTGCTAACCTGGTTGGATAAAATCTACCGGCTTTTCTCTGTTAACGTAAGTTTATAATATTATAAATGGGCTCGTGTAAGTTCGACACGTAAATACTCAACAACAAAACTTTCTTACCGTTCTTTGATAGATTAAACCAAACTCTCTTAAATGCTGCATAAACTGTTGCATATTGTCTTCAAACCCTTCTGTTCCATAATCCCTCCCCAGTGTAGCAAACGACAGGGAAAATAAAAATGCAAGGCACTCAGCGGTACTTAATCCTTTTTCCTCTACGGTTTCTAGGTACTTGACAATAAAGTACCACACTTGAGAAGCAGTGTCAAGCAAAAGAAACTGGAAACCTTCGTTGGTTATTGAGGGAGCGTTGTTCTCATCCTGTTCCCTTAAAATACACATTCAAATAACCATCAAATACAAGATTTCTTTAAAGGTCACTTTATCGAAATTCATCTCTTGGGAAAAAATTAGGCTTACATTAGTCCAGCATGTGTTAAGGTGATGATGGTGTCTTTTGATACCGTATCACTTTTTTGCTGTTTTTCTGTTAGAAAATGAAGCATTGCCTCCCAACGTTCTAAAGCGTACATATCCAAGTCCTTAATTGTTCTGGGTTTACTGTCAGCGTCCAAATTCAAGCTTTTAGTCCATGGCTTGCCCCTGTGAGCATAATATTATGATGTTTGTTAAATGTGATACAAATACTACGGTGCTGGCAATGACAATTGAAAGTTGTGATAAATTTATAATGCTGAATTTACCCTCCGAGAAGAGCAACTTTCAAATTATGACGAAATTTATGGTCAAGCATCCATCCCGGAAGTCCACCTTGCATGGTTACTTCTTTCCAGACACGCAAACAGGAAATTGTTTCGGCAGCATCGGCATGTTCTCTGTACATATCAATTTAAGGTATAAATTAAATGTTAACCACCAACCGACAAACACATCAACTAACAAAACAAGAATAGTAAACTCCTATTCAACTAACTTGACATGAGCCTTTGAAACCCAAGTGCTGATCACGGCTTGAGGAATCGCCTGCTCGACATAAAGAATTCTCAGCACATAATTTTGTGCCAGTATTGGAAGCTCACTGAAACAATACAAAAATATAACAGGTAATAATTTTCGCTTAATTGCATAAATACACATGATTGTGATCCACAGTCTACAACGTGCTTACCGGAATATAGCTAAACAAGCCGCAGGATAACCAAACAAATCATCAACCACATGATTTGGCAACGATTTCAGGTAATCGACAAGTGTTTTACACTCTGCAAAATGCTCTAAAATCCCCATCCTCTAATTATAATACAAATCTAACAAAAACTAAACTAAATTTCTTCTCCGCACTCGCTAATCAGAACTTGAGACTGAAATGTTTTGACTGGATGTTGTTACGCGCATTTGTACCTTACTAATCTCAAGCTCACCCACATAGAAAACGTTCTCATAACTAAAAAAGCACATCCATATCATAAAATCCTTTTGCAGAACATCGGATATCGTATCTGCAATGTTGATGTTGTTAGTGCATTTGGGTACACGGACGGTACACTTCTTAGCAAAGTAAACAACAAGTGTACATCTTTATGCACAAGACATTGAAAACTACATACATACGGTTTTAAGTATTTTACGATTGTGAATGAAATTGTGGATGTGTGGGAATTGGGAAAGTGGAGTAGATTTACTTACTAACAACTCATTATCCCATTAACATTCTCACACCTTCGGAACATCTGACTATTAAGTGATCTATCTGTACGAAGAAATACGACAAACGAGAATCGAGATGGTTACTTTTTAGTCAAGATACTTTTGAGTAGTGTCGAGTGCAATTTTACTTGGTAAAGAGTTGTGTCCATTCCTTGTGTTGTTTAAAATACATGTTGGTTTATCTGGAACTGTGCTTAACTTGAGCATGGCACATCATCTTTAAACTCCTTCATCCTACTAAGTTTTAAAACGTGACGAAGCATTGAACCGTTAAAGTCATCATCATCATCATTCTGCTTGACGGTTCCAGGCTGGAATTTTTGTATTGACGTGTACCACAAAAGGATGAGCGCAGAACTGTTGAAGGTAATTAAAATTGTAGATTTATTATGACATATGGACGAGTCTGCTATTAATTTAATGACGTATATGTGTTATGTTATGATTGCTTTGATTTTGATACAGGTTTCTTTGCTACTTCAACATTCAAGATAATTAGGATAGGACGAAGGGGTAAAATGATCCATGAATGATGGACACTGGATAAGCTTCATTTCTCTTCCGACATCGACTGCTCACACTATACTTCAGCTTATATATACTTCCTTATCTTACTGCTACCAGACCCTTTGTACATTTCATTGTAATTAAACCAATTCAATCCATCAACCCCGTTATTTGGTAAAAAAGAACTCATGAACATTTGAACGTCAAATTAAAGGATATGAACATGGGTAGGCTAATTATGAATTAACTTGCATGGGTTCTAGATTTGGTTGGATGTTTGGCTTATGGAAGGCAGCACCCAATATCTGGCTGCAAGCTGCTGCAGTAATGGAAAATAGTTGACCAACTCCAACACGGGAAGCTCAAGTCTATGAAATTTTAGTGACCAGATAACACGAGAAAGGGTTTATTCATAACCTTCTTACTGTATCATTAACTGTTAAAGTGTAGAAACAAAAAAAGCTGGGTCTTGTTTTTGTGTGAAGAATTAAATTAGGGTTTTAGGTTTAAGGACAGTCATCAAAATTTGTTTTAAACTTTTTATTTGATCATGTACCCTACTGATACTGTACTCAAAACCGGTCAAACCGCAGGATTTAAATTAAACTATTTCTGTAATATCTAAGTTACTACAATTGGGTTGTTGTTTTCACAGTCAAATAATTTCCTTTTTAACGAAATGACGTACGAAAATAAGTATAAGTAAAGTCAACTTAAAAGGACTAAAGGCTTAATTTAATTTTCGATAGCTTTTCTAATTCGAATGAATCTTTTACGTGTTGTTTTTGTTTAGTAGTGGTAAGAAATTGTGATACGAAAAGGGTCTGATGATAAAGATATTAGAGTAATCTTATCCCCACGTCTTTAAGATCCTATCAAAATAATCCGTTAACAATAGTTGTAAAAAAAGAAATAATACCCCTAAATTATAATGGAGGACGTGCCATACACATCCATTTTCGTGACAAATGCAGTCGACACTTCTCAAGACACTTTGGGAAAGTCAAGGTCCACAAGTTTAAGCTGTCGTCGGGTAAGTACTTAGAAGATCCTAAGTTTATTATTTCTATAGAAATTCGTATGTAACTATTATATTCAATCTTTCTGTCGAATTTTACAGCATTGGAACAGACTGTCCAGGCTTCAGAAAAGTTTCGTCTTCATGTTGCTCCTAATAGTTGTTAGTTTTTGTCTAATATCCACCACGTTTACGTGGGCACCAGATGCATCTGTAGCGGAGGATGATTTATTGCGAAATAGATTTCATGCTCTTCCCTTATCCAATCAAAACCCAGGTGCTTCTAGAAGAAATGAACATGGATCGGCTTTCTCCAGAAGTCAGGGAGTCCCAAGTAATGCCGGGCTTCCAACAATGTCCCGACAGCTTCAACCTGATATCGAACCGTCGCGTGCACATCAACTACTTAAAGTACCGGAAGAACGTTCAAAGGTAAGTATAGTAGCAATAAATCCACGAGTTTGCTTGTAGTTTTCTGTATGTATTACTAGTATTCATTAGTATTGTATAATGCGGTTTGATTTTTATATTAGGAGATAAAACAACAAGCTGCAGAAAACATAAGGAGTGTTATATCGTTGGATCCTGTTATACCCATATCAAAACGAAAAAGACAGACTAAGAAGCCTCCTACTGTAGCAGTAAAGACCGATTATCACCGCTTAAAGCTAGACGGTAATAAATAGCTGAAAATTAATGAAGTTTTCTTTTCTCCATCTCATGCTCAGATCAGTCAGTGTTGTATTCAGTATTTTTATTACATGACATCACTTTTCTGAGTCATAAAAATGATTTAGAGAAACGAATGCAACTGCATTATAATACACTAATTAGCCACTATTGAAAACTTATCATATGTTTCAATGTGTCATGCTTTCGCTACAGGTCCCAAAAATCAACGCCAGCAAGAAGTTGTGAATGCCTTTCTACACGCTTGGAAGGGTTATAAAACCTTTGCATGGGGACAGGATCATCTTCGTCCGATATCCAAAACAGGACAGGATTGGTTTGGGCTGGCATTAACTTTAGTAGACAGTTTGGATACTATGTATATTATGGGACTACAGAAAGGTTAGTGCAGTTTCAGTGATTGCAAAATGCAAGTGAAAATGATTTTGAGATTTTTTATGAATATTTATATAATCAATTATCATTTTTTGTTATACTTTACGTAGAATACTTTGAGGCAAGGGACTTTGTGGACAACTCCTTATCATTTGATTTAAACAGAAATGTGAACTTATTTGAAACAACGATTCGCGTAATGGGGGGATTGCTTAGTGCCTACCATTTATCAGGCGATGAAATGTTCCGACATAAAGCAGAAGACTTGGGAACTATATTACTTGCCGGATTTAAGAGTCCGTAAGTTGGATTTGAAGATCATTTTCTCGTTTAATTGCTTCCAAAACAATTACATCCTTTACAATGCGTGTTAAGTGTCTTATTAATGAATATTTAGCTCCGGAGTGCCTTATTCCGATGTCAATTTAAGAAATCGCGTTGCTCATGGACCGTCATGGAGCCCTGATTCAACAACCAGTGAAGTTACTACAATACAATTGGAATTTCGAGACTTGTCTAGAATAGTCAATAATCCTATATTTGAAGTAAACATCTTAAGTTCACATTATCAAGCTTTTTAATAATCGTTTCTCGAAATCATCTATTACTACATGCATTTGATTTGTATTTTAGGAATCAGCAATGAATGTTTCGAAACATGTTCATACTTTACCAAAAACAAACGGTTTGGTTCCAATTCATATCACTCCGGGAAGTGGTGCTTTCCGAACCACTTCTGTAATAACTCTTGGTGCTCGAGGGGACTCTTATTATGAATACCTTCTGAAACAGTGGATTCAAACTGGAAAGAAAATTGATTTGTAAGGCACTCTATATTGTGATGGATTACATTTTTATGCATAGTATATTGCATTGTATGTTAAACTTTTTTTTTTTAATTTTTCAGTCTGAAGGATGACTACTTATTGGCCGTCGACGGGATACAAAATAGACTTGTTCAGCGAACACATTTGTCCAATCTAACATTTATAAATGAATTGGAAAACAGTGGACAAGTGTTAAGACCGAAAATGGTTAGCAATAAATCTAAACTAGAGCTTAGTTCTGCTAATAAGGTTGAAGTGGACAAGGAGAAAGCATTCCATGACTATTTTATAATAAGCTCGTGTAAAATATTTTCCTGTTGTAGGACCACTTGGTATGCTACCTTCCAGGAACTCTAGCACTTGGCGTGTTGCATGGACTTCCTCAATGGCACTTGGATCTGGCCAAAGATTTGCTTTATACATGCTACTTGACATACAAAAGACAGCCAACCGGACTTTCTCCTGAGATAACGTTTTTCAATACGGAGGTACCATTTATTTTTTTGTGATATTTAATGAAATAGTTATCGAAATAATATCCTAGGATGTTCGGAACTTACTTCACCAATGATTTCTGATTATATAGGAATCAGCAAATAAGGACTTTTGGGTGAAGCATAATGATGCCCATAATTTGCTACGACCAGAAACCGTGGAATCTTTGTGGTACCTTTGGCAAATCACAGGAGATAAAATGTATCAGGATTGGGGATGGGAAATTTTCCAGTCTTTTCTCAAATATACTCGCGTTGAACATGGTTTCACATCGATAAGCTCAGTGCTCAATCCAGAGAATACTCGCCCTAGGGACATGATGGAATCATTCTTCCTTGGAGAGACTTTAAAATATTTCTATCTTCTTTTTAGTGACAAACCTGTTTTCGATTTAAAAACTTGGGTCTTTAATACGGAAGCCCATCCACTTCCTGTGTATGACCATTAGATAGCCTGGGTATATTTTATCACAAAAAATGGTTTGCCAGTTTACACAACATACAAAAAGAACAAAAACGATATTAGGATCAGAATCGACCAAAGATGACTTGGATCTAATCTTTTTCGTTGATTATTAAGAAGATTAGAATGGCATGGTTGAGTAGGAATAAGTGAATTTGCAACTATTGGTTTGACTACTTTGGAATTTAGTGTCATTGTCCATGTCAAACTCAAAATCTTTCATCTCGTTTGGAAACAAATTTAAATCTTGTCTTTGTTTGTAGCTATAATCAATGAGAAGAATAGAAAGACTTATTAATTGTTGTTGTGTAGTATTTGACAATGTCATAGGACAATTTCAAAAAAAAAAATGCTTTTGATATAGTGCAAGAACCTCAGAGGTATATTTAAGTGTATTTTTAGTGAATGCCAATGCCAATTTAGAATATTATTCGAGAATACCATCCTTCCTGATAGCTTTATTTTTGTATAACATCTTGTATATGTCAGGATCACAAAATAAGGACTGACCGGTTATGGCATGGTGTTTTTGTGCGTTACACTACTTTTGAATGACGGTATTCTAGTCGAGTGATAATCTACCTATGTAAATACTAAATACATGTATAGTTCACCAGGATTTTGCTACAAAAACACCATGACCATATTAACAATGCATAATAATATTATGGTGCTTCGTGCAGGACAAGTTCTCTGTAAGATTGTAAGGCTAGCTTTCAAGTCATGAGGATCTTAGCAAACTTTGTTGTACACGCAACTTTAGAATAACTGTATATAATATCAATAGTCTTTTTGTCAGTGGCCGCATTTCCAACCCATCTTGAGTTGCTTGTATTGCTTAGATTTGCATAGTTATATGTACAAATTATATAGTGAAAGCTTGGTTATCCAATAGATTCGATCGAACAACGACGATAACTAATGTAATTAGACATGTTTGAATTTCAAAATTATTGTTCGTATTGGTCATTTGGAGTACAATAATTTTAATGAATAAAGTTATTATTCTGTTTCACAGTATTACGTGTTATCCGAATCAAAAGTAATAGCTTATGAAACACACAATGAACATGATTCTGATATAAACATTTACAGAACCCTAAAACAACAGCGAACACACTAGGAAAAGGATGCTATTAATTTCATGCTCTCTCTCTCTCTCTATCCAGCGTCTCCGGCTGCCTTCAAAGCATCAGTATCACACTGACTGGAGCAGTGGAGCAACAAATGTCCATTCATTCATCCATGATATTTAGTACAAACTATCCATACATTACTTCATAGTTGTTGTACTTACAAAATTGCAATCCTAAAACAAGTAATCTTATCCCGTGTCAAAAATCCTTCGTACATTGCATTGTTGTGCTACGGGTGCATTGCATTATGCATCACATAATATGAATGAAAAATGGCACAGGATGGGATCCATCCAGCTTGCATTTACCAAGTCTTCATTTGAATGGTCTATATGTTAATGTCTCATCCGTTGAATGTGACGCATACAGAATCCTCAGTATCAGAGGTATCATTCATAACATCATCATGAATGAGTCACAAGACCCAATAAGCAATAAATGCATGGAATTGGGAATCAATCTCCTTTTTGTTCGATAAATATGTCTACAAACAAAGGAAGAATTCATTGTCCTTATATAAGTAGTCAATGTCAATTTATATCATTTCCGAAAGTGGATTTGTTCAACGGATAAGTACATAACACAACCTAAAGGATACTGATATGATACGGTACAAATACATTTTATGCATAAATATTTAAACTCGATGCATTCCCATAATATTAGATGACTCTGTATCAGTGTGTATTTACTGAAGGGAGATACATAAGCCCAAGTGAGATATATATATTTGCTGTTTACCGGGTTTCTCTTTTCCTTACTCAATCCTCTCAGCTGTGAAAGTTATAAGATGTGTATAAATGAGTTCCTTTTCGACAACTTGATTGATTCATTGTGAAGTGTGATTGGAATTTTTTTGTTTTTACCATCCCATACAAAACTTTTAGAACTGAAATACGTTAACTTGAATCCAAATTCCAAACGTTTTTAGTGAATTTAGCTTCGTGTGAATATTGTATATAAATAGATTGATTCTTTTGTGTTTTAGTTGTTAGTTGGTGTTGGAATAACGGATTGGAGATCAAGATCAAGTTCAAAATTATTGTTTTATGTTTGTATTACAACCTGTGTCCTATTCATGTTTAAGAAGATACAAAGTAAAAGGGGAAGAAGAACGTGAGAGAAATGAGAAGTTAAGAGTAAGTTTTGGAGCAGCATTCATTATATTTAATTAGTGCGTTTTATGTCGGCTCTACGTAATGATGAATGATACTGATAAATGGTATGGTATTGGTAATAGTTTATAGTTTGTATGGATTGTTTTGCTGTGGCCGATAAGAAGTAACAAATACTCCAACAAGTGTCAGTCCACATATCAATTGGAACCGATGACCGATAACGGAATTGAAGTAGATACTTGGAAATGAGATACAGATCTAAAAATTGTATTTTAAGTACCGGGCTATTCTGAAATTTGTATGTTGCATATTTAGAGATTTGCAATTCAAACGTCTATAATATATAACAGGAAGTACCACGGATGCATATTCAAAATTTAGAAATTAATTAGTAAAGGCATTGAGAAACAGAGTGTTAGGGTAGTCAGTTATTCTAAATCCAGGGTTGAGTTGAAGGTAGTCTGGCTGTTTAAGTTGTCGGTCAAAGGTTGTGGTATGTAGAAAGAATTGAAAGAAACGGAAACGAGATTTTTGGAATGTGTGGGTGGGTACCATGTGCAAAAGCTATTATGTAGATCAGGTATGATAAGAAGCGTTAGACATGTAGTCGTGAACAGTGTTATGTTACAAACGACCTACGCAATAAAACCCTTTGTGGTTTCTGATTGTGACGTGTGGGTGGACTGGCGAGACAACCATTTTTCCTATTTCAAATATGAATATTAAGTACAAGTAAAAAACAAACACGGGGCAAGTACTAGTAACTGAAGTTTGGACTTTTGTAGTAGTAGCAGTAGCGAAGTATCGGTATGCTCAGATATCACTTATAGTTATAGCCAAGAGAAGAACCTTGAACCAACTAACAACTAATGAGGAAGAAAGCAGAGTCTGAATGGTTATAGGTTTTAATCAAGAAATTTGAGTTGTAAGAGCAACTGACGGACGGGTTACACCGACTCCTGCTGACCTGCCAGAGCTTCATAATTTGAATTTGAAACAAGCCTTCATACACATCTGTGTGTGTAAATTAAAATTAAGTGGTATAAAATATGAAGAGACAGAAAGTAGTTAGAATTGAACACTTTTTTTAGAATGCTTTGAGAGTACATACTGAAGCTCGAGAGTGCCAAGGACAGAGTATCTATTAAAAACAAAATTTATTGCAATGTTAAGCACCTATCTTTCTCCGAAGGAAGCGTAACTCAACTACTTCACACTTTCTTTACTTGCTCATTCTATTTCTCAATCTACATGCTTTCTCTCACACCCTCACCTCGCCCACTACTGCACTTTTCCTGCTTTGGTTTGGTGCAGCAGCGACAGCACAAAAAGTCGTCATCATATATATGGCAATGCAGATGTACCCTCAATGACGTCATCAACTCCCGAAAAATATGCTTATAGCTCATGTAAGCGTATTCCGTCATGACTCAGAACATGGTCTTCATGGTGCCGTAGTAGTATATGATGGAAGAATTAGTTAAACTAGGCTAGGCTTTTTTGTGATTTTGAAGTTTTACTACATTGTTTAAGCGTTTATTTGTTGGGCTCTCAGCTGTCTTAAGGAGTCATTCATTAACCATTAGTGTGTAATTATGGAAGCTGTTGAATAGTTTATTGGAAGACATAATGACATGTCATACCGTCCCATACCACGAAAAGCTGTAAAACAGAATGGCTTTTGTTTGCGTATCGGCGTTTACAGGCAATGAAACCTAATATGAATGCCATGTAGGAATGTGTAGTAGTGTGTGGAAATCTAGTATAAATACAAGCTAATAGCCAATATGCCATTTGTGTTTTACAGAGTTACGATAAAATCTGGGTGGGCGTTTGATGGTTAATAGATATTGCTATCCCAGAACGAGATTTCATGAACAAATTTTACTCTAACTGGAAGAAGATCGTTTTGATCAGAGACTACACCTTCACCACCAACCAACTCATTATTGTTCTTCATTTGGTTTTGTTAAAAGAGCTTTAAAATCATTTCGATTTTTCACTTTTTTATGGGAACGCCAAGCTAATTATTGGATCACATCACAATTCACACTCACCTACATATTTACATACTGTAGTAAACACCTTCCACAGTATCAGTAACTGCTATATGCCTCTATGTTCTGAATGTAAAGTTCCGTTTTTTTGTGTGTAATGGAAAGCTGAGTTTTTTGTGCTCTGCCAATATTATTTATGCATCTCACTTGCATTTTGTTATTATGCAAAGGAAAACATAACTTCCTGTAAGCGGTAGTATGACGTACTCTCGAGCAAAAAAGTGAGAGGACGAGTCGAGTGGGTGAGGATTAAGTAAAGGCATGCAATGCTAATGGTACTCGCAGATAGGAAAGTGTAGTGAAAGCAGTGTTTTGGTAGACCAAAGCACGTCCGTGGTACGTACACACACCGTCCAATACCCATAATACTTTTTCTTGTGGAAATAGATTGAAGTGAAAGCAAGGAAAGGAAAACTGTGGGAACACAATCATGATTGCTATTCTTCCAAGCAATGTACTGTACGATACGTAGCGAGCGAGTAGCACATTAACAACGCTTGTAACTTAAGGGAAATCGAATTTGCTTGGAGTTTGTTACAGCTTTTGGCCACAGTGAGAAAGAGAGCGAGCAAGTGCAGAAGAATCTGACTGCATCTATAGACTAGACCTTTGTGGAATATGGAGTAAGGAAGGACAAGCAAAAACGAAAAAGTGTGCGACAGAGAATAGGGCGTTTGGGTGTGTATTACGAAGGCAAAACGAAAGCAAATAAACTGAGAAACGAGGAAGATGATGTGATAGTCACGCAACTCCCAAAGAAAAGTTTTTCGAATCTTTGCTCTACTTTCTTGTGAAACATAATAATTAGCTGCTAATTTATTATTGTTGTATCATCAAATTAGGAGTACAGTACTGCAACACAGCGCAACGTAGTCAAACTAGAGAAGAGTAGTGCACTTTCTCTTTCGTGATCTTGTGCCAGCTTACATCTCACATTTCTTCATCAGGAATAAGTTCAAGTGTCCATCCGGAATAAGAAGTACAAAACGTCTTTCTGGTTGTGTCGTCAATAATTCATTGATAACGTTGGATATTCGAGGATTGGAGAGCAGTAGAAGATAAATTTTGAAAGTATTTTTTCGTGTTTCACGAAATAAACCAGCAAAATTGATACGATGGCGTTCTCCGGGCTTAGGAAGCAAATCAACAAGGCAAATCAGGTAAGACATGTGTAACTTTCTCTAACATTCAAGGTTGGTTTAGCTCTTGAAAACGCAATTTTTTTAATTTTACATCTTATCAATTTAATGTTAAACCAAAAACCACAGCTCAAAATGTGTCACACCTGTTGTTAGGTATTTGTATAAATAAAGCTAAGCTAGGTGGTAGGTCATTTAAACGAAACAACGGATTCGTTATATAAACTATATATAAACTTTAAAGTACTGTTAATCAGCAATACTCAACAAGTATAACGATTGCAAACTAACCTCACTGCAAGCAAAATGATTTGGATGAAAAAGGAAAAAGTAACTGGTAGAACCTATTTGGAAGGAATTGATTAGAGTTGTACTGAAATTGACAGGAGAAATGTCTTGCTTATTTCTATGTGTGCGCAATCCAGTTGTGCTTTTTTTAAATTAGTTTAAAATTGACGAAATTCGTGGTATGTAAAATGAATGAGCTTCATTCAATTTTACACTCAACAAGTGAAAGTATATACTGAGTTGATGGGAGGGTATATGGATGAATGAATACTGTTCACATGAGTTTGAGGGGGTGTATACTCATTATACTACTTACTGCTACGTCATATAAACCTCAGCAGTGACAATCAAAAGGCTGCTTTTGTGGACATTGAAATTACAGACCCCAAAATCGCAAAGAATGTAAGTCGGATTTCGGAGAGAATTTTGTTCATAAAGATACATCTTTCTATAAGTCTAACATTTTTTTTCTCTTCTCCCTTGAAGGGTTGAAGTGGATAGATGAGATATAATAAAAGTGGTCAATTAATGTAATTTTTAAATGGACTCGTGATCTAATAATGAATGAATTCAGGAACCATTCAACAACTTAGCTTGGAAACCCATATTTACTTCTCATTTATGTAGCTGAGATCTGATCTGACCTTTTAAGCCCTAAGAATAATTATTGCTTTACTAACAGTTTCCCTATAATGGGGTTAAATATATTTAATATCAACATAAATACAATCATGTGGATTGATATAATGGAGGAAAGTAAAAGCGTGTTATGCTTTCAGTCAATGTCTATCGTTGGTATTCGTACCCGTAGTATTCATACACCCTTTTTATGCTTTACATAAGTACAATACATAGGGAGAAAGCAAAATCACTATAC
>JAQGAP010000150.1:0-58608 GCA_034697805.1 Orchesella bifasciata
CATGTGACCACATGACAAGACATGAATGGAACATGACATGAAATTTTCATGTACATGATACATGATTTATTCTCTACTAATTAGGGTCCTGAACAGTGACTGGAATTAGCGAATTACATCATCATCATGACGGAGCATACACGCAAGGATCTGATATGGGGTCTACTGTGATATTTGTAGTCATAGCATATATATAAACATATTATGCGTGGGAGGTAGGGATACTTATGCTTCGGTCCTACAACCTTAATACCTTAACGATAGCTATAACTGCAAATATGATTGGCTATTCAACAAGTCAACAGCTCATGCTTATTTACATCCATTCCCAATACTTCTTTCTTTCCATGAATATTCCATCCATAATATCATCATGTAGATGCCAATATGAATAATCCACATAACTGGACAAAACTTTAGATTTTCGCCAGAAAAGGATATCCGGTAGTATTGTCACTTTGATAGAATACAGGATTCCTTCGAATCCTGAAAAAAAAAAGATTTCGGCGAAATGCAAAATACTCTTACATCCTACTAAAATCCCGATCAAGGTGACCCAACAGACAAAGGCAATGACTTTTACCCCGCTACAAGAAGCACAGAAAGCATCAATGTATCAAATATCAATGAAAATGGGACCACGCTGGAAGACTTGCAAGTGAATAAAGAAATAATTGAACGTGATTAATTCTTTTACAAAAGGATCAAACGAAAATGGAGACTATCATCATTCATGACGCAGAGCTGGAAACTTGAAACACGATTCATCTTCATGATCGCATCTCCCATGTAACAAAATATACTTTGTGTGTGGCTTTGTTGAATTAAATCCTTTGACGGGGCAAAGACCTTCGACTGTCTGACTGGAAAGCATCGTTAAACTCTTCTCTTCTTCATATTCGATATTGGCTCTGCATCTCCAGAAATTATTTCATGCATCAATTATTAATTCCATTATGCCAAATTTTCAATATAGGGATTCTGATTTTTGATCACACATGACTAACATGACAAACGAATCTTTTAAGGCCATTCCTTGCTTGATTGAAATTCAAAGCTTCAATTACTTTGCTCCAAAGGAAAATGCATTGAAGACAGAGCTACTTTCCAATAACAAACATAATTTGATGAGAGGCGTAAATTACACATACTATTTAGGAGATAACAAGTTGATATGAAAGTGAATGATTTGCAAATAACATTTTCATCAGGGAGATAATTTGTATGATAACTTATGTTGCATAATACCAGAGTAAAAATCTTCTCCAGCAATTACTTTAATCAAAATATGAGGTATACACAAGAGCATAAGGGCACTCGATGTTTGATAAATAATTGCTATGTTGCAGGATGCCAGTATATTGCTTTCTTTTCCTTTCCCCACAGCATTTTATTAGTTCCACAACAACATCTTCTTTTCATGCACACATCACATTATGTGTTCTCAATTCGACTGGATTTTGATGTGATGTGATATATATGTAATCCGGCCCATATGGAATAATGCCGACCTTCCATACACGTAACATTTTTGAACGCTGCTAAAAATCGTAACGCAGTAAACTCATTACTATTCAAAGGAAAGCCAGTCGGGGAGTAGAAAACATGGACCCTGATGAAACAAGAGTTTTTCATCATGCGTCCTGCTTTTCCTTTCAGATTAGGAATCTCGCTTTCACCTGGGGGCAAAACGACAGAGCAGAGAAAGATTACTACGGACTACCGGATGAGACACAAGGAGCATACAACCTATAGACACATCGACTGGAAACCTCTATAACTTTTTTCGCTGTTCGCAATAGTCGCAATTTGCTATTCACCCGCAGCCCATTATACTATTTCCACTTGGAAGAGGAAGGAAACCGAAGGACGAATACTATCGAGAGAATGCTGAAAACATAAACATGCTATGCTACATATCACCGCAAGTCTTTGACCAAAATGCGTAAAATTTGGCGAAATGTTTGGGATGCCGGCACTGGCATGGTAGCTACCTAATTCAAGTTAGCTATGGACACTACGAGCGATGAGCCCACGATCCTAGCTCAATAACCCAACAGTACCATAACGTGCAGGAGTATAGGTAATGTACATTTGGGAAGACTAGCTAGCTGCTACCTAGCACATACAGTTAAAGCTTACCTATACCAACCACATAGTTGATATTGATAGTGCGAAGTTGGTGTTGGTAGTAGAAAAACAAACAAAAATAACGTATACTTTTATATTTAATGTGTTGCAAGCCTGCAAAACTTGGTTATGTTACATACGTTTACCTACTTTTTTGAACATCTGAATCTGAAACACTTGGGTTCTCTCTGCTGAGCTTTCTTCTTCGTCACCTCTCTTCTCCTCACACTAGGTTAGCGATACCAAAGCCCAGAGTTCAGTTCACTCAGCTATAGCAATGCAATAGCAGCTTCAGTCAGTCAATCGTAGTAATGTAAGTAAGCACTAAGCACCAATATACATAGGTCGATCCGTCTCCACATGAAACTCTCTACCTGCACTCTCCTCTCTGTTCTCGTTTTCTACTCACTAAGCAAACAAGAAGAAACAGATCACCATAATATACGATGTTGATGAGGATATGAATGTAGTGGTGGTCATACACAAAACATTTCTCTAGAACAGAGACAAACCACTTACTCAACTATTTACTGCAGTTCGCTGGTCATATGACGAAACTCTGAGAGGGCGAGCAGTGGGACGAAAACAAATAGAACAAATCGGGTTTCGAATTCTGAACGTCGAAAGTGTCAAAAATTCTGTATATACCGAGGGAAGAACGAAAGAATCCAATAAAAGTTAACTACCAACCTCAACTCACGATAACCTTTTTGACGGAACCCGATGATGACTAAGCATTTATAAGTTGGAGGAGATAATAGTTACGAGTTTGAGTGAAAAAGTTCATAGTTTCAATATTATCTTTGGTTGGAAACTGAACCGTCTGATATTGAGCTACTAATGAGCGGCGAAGATTAGTGGTTCTACTAACGAGTTTTTGTGCAATATTAAAGAGTATTACGGAGAGTTTGCGGAAGGAAAATACATCGAACGTTCAGAGTTTTGTGGGTTGGTAAGTCTGTTCCTAAATGACAAAATATTTAGATACTTTGTTAGATGCCGTTGATTTGTTAGAAACTCTACTGAATAATGCTATATTTTGCACGCTCTTGTGTAGAACTTTTAATCTGCGACACATATATATATAATTGATTTTAAGCAATTTATCCAAGGTTTTCATTAAATTCATTACCTGTTCGAAAAACTGGAAACAAAAGGATTCGAGTCTAGGGTATAGATACACATTTTGAAACTGAAAGTTTTTTGCGAAGGATACCTATCATGGTTGATTTTCTTGGTGTTAGTAATCTGCTTTGCCACAATATCTGGGATCAATAACGTTTGTACTTTCGTCTGAAGTTCAGACTCAGACATTGGCATTCACCATGATTATTACTGAAATATTTATGAATACTGCAAGCAATCCTTGCACACCAATATCAGTATTTTAATGAGATCTTTGAAGATCAAATATACTTATGGCCCTGATGTAACAAAAGGTTTTACACGATCACGATTTTTTTTACAGTTTAGTATGAGGAGGTTTATATCCATGAAGTATCAGACAGTTTATTGCTTTTGAGCATCATTTCATTTTATTTGAAGAAAAGTTCAGGCAGCTATTTTACTTATGTGAACCGCACTAGACATTGCACATCATAAAATTTTAATTACCACCCACCCCTATTCCCTACCACTTCATCACTCATTATACTTGGCTGTAGGTAGAGAACCTTGTCATTCTTTGTCCGTGAGATGGCTTCTTTTGATTTATGACAGAGAGCATGAAGAGGTGTGTAATTGCAGAAATTGGGTGCTCACCGTTCACCGTTGTATTGGTGAAAGAGGGTATGAAAGCCAGACTCAATATCTTTGGGAAATGGCTGGGCGTTTCAACTGATTTGCAATGCTAAGCGAAATATCAGCTCAAGAGCTGTAAAATCACAAACCTACTGTTCGGTTTGGTCACACATGTTTTAAGATTCGGTTATGTAAATTCCTTTGTTGAACATTTTAGATATGAAAACAGAATGTGAGAACTAAAAATAACCATATTTTTATTGTCATCATAAAAACTTATTCGCCATGGAACCAATTACAGAATTTATAATTAAGGATAAATTTACGACTCGTTACGGGCCACCATTCCACATCATTGCAAAATTATCGGGCTCATATAAGTGTACAAACATACTTCATGCAGGTAGAAAATAAACGGTGGAGCTTAAGCAAAAAGTTTAGGATTTTCCTTTCTACGTCTCACTTTCTTCTTTGTTGTGGAGATAGAAAGACCTGTTCTTGCTGAAGCGTGGAGCCACATTGCGAACTTAATCTAACACTCTGCGTTCCTAATATTGATGACATTGAGTCAAAAGCATACATATTCAAGTACAACGTTGATAAACGAGTTTTAAAATTTCAGGAAAGATTCACAATGGTTATCTCAAAGGATAAAATAAGCAGTTCATTTCCCCTTCATTGGCTAGTATGGGAAGATCGTCATGAGGAACTTGACGCTAAACTAAGCGCAACAGAGCCTAAGGTACAGCAGTTTACTATTGGTTAAAAATATAGCATTTTGTACAGCAAAAATTCATTGCCCAATTTATGGAAATAGCCGGAAGACCTGGAGAAACAGGATCCTCGGGGTCGTACTCCACTACTTTTGGCAGTTGTTCTTGGAAGGATGGAGTGTGTTAGTGCCCTTTTGAAACATGGAGCAGATACTCAGTTTGAGCATTCATCCAACTGGACAGGTTTGTCATGGACTTAATTCTTATGGTATGGGTTGTGGGTGAATGAATAATTTCTAATGCGATACTCTTTGTGTTTAGTGGTCCATGAGGCAGTTTGTGGAGGAGATCCTGAGCTATTGAAAACTGTTTTAGAATATAGGGATTTACAGAAGCAAACTCAAAAGAGTGATTTGGTCCCTAATCTTCTGAAAAGGCTGAAAGACGTAAGTTATCTTTCGAAATTTTAACATTTCACTTCATATACAATTGTATTTGAGTCAACGCTTCAATACAAACTGGTACATGATTTGTAGGCACCTGATTTTTATGTGGAAATGCGTTGGGAATTTACCAGTTGGGGTTAGTTATCCTGAATTTCTGTCATTTCTTTTGTCCCCAAATCCATGCAATATCTTTGAAAGTAACCTGATTTTGACATGTTTGTACAGTTCCATTGCTCACGCGGATATGTCCAGTAAACACACACAAGGTGTATAAGATGGGGTCAAATGTGCGTGTGGATAGCACTGCAATTGGAACTGAAGAGGGGGCGAGAGCAGACGGCGTATCCGTCATTTTTCAAGGACAAGGTATTACGCAGGGCTAGAAAATTATATCATTTCTTCTCATATTATGGGGTAAACTTGTTCATAAAATGTATGAATGTTTTTATTAGATGATTGCGTAAAAATGATGGAGATAGACCATGCCACAAAGCAAGTTTACACCAATATCTTTTTGTCAGGAAATGAAAAGCACAAGAGTCCTACAGATAGTAGATTATATGAAAAAACAGTATCTTATCGACTGTCGAATCCTGCCATGATTTCTTTTGTCAATTTGGAAAAAATAGCTTTTGAAAGGTATTCAACGTGAGTGATTGTCGTCGTAAAGTTTTGTTTGCTCATTTTATTCAATATTAATTAATTGTATTTCAGAAACAAGACTGGGATTTGGGGATGGGGAAGTGATAAGAGCGAGAAAGTAAATGGCTTTGACTGTAAGGTTTTTAGCGCGACTAATGTTGAGCTCGTTACCAAAATTCGACACGAGCATTTGAGCGAATCAGACAAGAATCGAACAGAGAGTATGTCAAACTTCCACAGGATTCTAACCACCTTTGGTGCTACTGAAACCTCTGATCCAGATGGGACCGGAACTTCTAAACAAGTTTGTCATTTTTCATTATCAGATTTGTTTTCCTTGTTACGTTATGTGGTCAAAGTTTTGGTGGCGGTGTGTGGATACCTTGCCTAAAACGTTGAATTTATTGTTAGGGTATCGACACTCAAAATTTGGCAGAGATTACCGTAGAGGAGTATTTCGACCCGGAAGTTCCATTATGCGGAAGAGATATTGGAAGACCAAAGGAAGCTCGAACCAAAGTTAACAAATTCAAAGTGAGTTCAAAGTTGTATTCCCAGTTGCCTTCTTAGTTCACTCATTCCCCTATTTCCAGCTAACTAAAGTTTTGTTGTCTCAGGCTACGGTGTGGCTTTGTGAAAACTATCCACTGAATTTACAAGAGCAAGTAATGCCGATTGTGGACATAATGGCGCTTTCAAGTAGTCAATTTAACAAGCTGAAGGATTTTATTCAAATGCAGATACCTGCTGGATTTCCTGTCAAAATTGGTACTTGAACCAAATCCAATTTCACTCAATTCATGTTACTGTAATACATGACTCATTTTTTGATGGTATCGGTTGGCTCTTGTTTTTCCTAGAAATTCCCATGTTTCATTTACTAAATGCTTGTATTACGTTTCACAACATATTTGGAACGGAAGAGCCAGTCCGTGGGGTGCAAAGCTTACATGAGGAGAGCGGTAGATTAGCATGTGTTTTAGATGAAGACCTTTTCGAGCCCCCACCATTGTACGATATAAGAATGTCCGTGACTCCGGCCCCAATATCTTCCTCGGATGACGACATATTTCGGTGGACAATGGATGATGATCTCAGTGGCGAGGCAACTAGTCGTGAGCACAATAAAATGGTTGACATATATGAAGCCCTTAATGTTCCTCGGACAGCTTTAAAAGATATCACGCCAGACTCAGACACTGAGGAGCAACTGCTTCAAAGGTTACAGAAAACAGCAAAACATTTTACATATTTTAAATTCTACATAAGCTTTCAACGCTCAACCATTTTCTCATTTTTCAAATAGAGCTATCGAAGAAAGCTTAATGTTCGCTCGTCAAAAGGAAAATCCGGACTGGAGGCCCTTTTCCGATAGCGTTCAGCCTGGTGCGACCGGATACGTACCTAGTCAGACTGACGGATCTCAGCACGATGCTGCTCGTCGAAGTAGCAGCTACGAAGAGCTCCAAGCAGTTTTAGATTTATCTCGTAAACAACTTGAGGAAGAGGATAAAATGCGTAGAGAAGAGGAAGAGAACTTGAAAAAAGTGCTCGAGCTCTCCCTGCAAGAACAGTGATTTTTTTCGCAAGAGATCATGACTATATTAAAATTGAACTAAATATTATAAACATTTTCCAACAATACATTGTGATGTCGCTAAATTCTTATACATACGTGTGAAACAGAATTTGCATTAACACCAAAGTAATTTTCCGAGGGCTCGACTTCGACTCGAGCTAGATTGTAATAGCTCGCATATTTAGAAATTAATATATGCATAACTATTTGCTACCATTATTTCTACAGTTAAGCAAGATTTAGTATTTAGGTTATCAGAGTTTGCCATCTTTTATGGCCACCTAATGCTACTACCCTATACCCCTCTCACACACCATGTATTATTTGCCGAGGGTACAAAATCCTTAAGGAAATAAACCTATTCAATTGTGTACGTAAACACTGGGGAAATAAATGGTGATTTAGACAAGTTCTCTCGTAGTTGTTTGTCTGTTGTTAATTAGTGCTCTTAATTTTAGCGTTTACTCATCCTTGTTACTTGTGTTTACTACAGTTTTCTTATAAAAAATGTTGAACTATATATGGCTAATTTATTGTAAACTTAATGAAACAAACAGGAACTACCCGTTTTGGCAGGCTAGCTTTACTCACGAATTAATTTTTAAGCTGGTTGAATATTGTACGTTGCTGTCTTCCTTTTTCTGTTTATTTTATATGAAGCTGTTTGGGGCATCGTAGTTTTATGATTTTTTCCGTAATTAGCTGACTGTGACTCGCAGATCTGTTATTTTTGTATCTCAAGGGCAGGCTGAATAATATATGTGATCCGCGCGATATTAACCGCTTTAGTATTCTGAATTCATATTTCTACAGATAAATTTAGAGGACACACATGTATCCAATGTTTTCCGCACTGGGACGTTTGGTGTACGCTGCATTTTAACTTTCGTAACTTAAGTTTTATTCTATGTACTGGCTATATTGAGAATATAGGGATTGAAAGTTGTTTGAACAAGGAGCTACTATTAACTATACAATGCCTGTACCATTCCAGTAATATTTTTACTAGTATTTGTTTTCAATTGTGCAATTTTACACCGCAGCCTATAAAAGGCTGAGGGCTCTTCATGAATTTGAGTAAATGGTGCTGATTTGTTATATAACCAAAAGGAGTGAGTAATGTATGGTGCTGATGCTGTCTACTTAATAAAATAAAAGCTAACTAATCGTTTCATTATCAAACTTCGTTTATGATTTCTCAGCAGCATTAACTTATTATAAATCCATACTCAATCAAACTGACATGCGTAAATTGGCAAAGAAACAGATTTGAGCGTCCACGTCCCAATCGAATGGTTGCACGCAACATTTATCTACTGAATAGCTGTCAGATTCATTGCATCGCTTACCTTAGCAAGTGAGCATCACTGACGCTGTCGCCACATCGACATGATGAGTTGAATGGATTTTTGCGAGGGCGAATCACCTTTACTAATCCTGTACGATCAATAAAGAGGGAAATGCTTGTGGCTTTGCAATCAACTCAACTTTTCCTTGGAATACTGTCTAATGATAATTTGGAATAGCTGACAGTAAAACTCCCCCAGCCGTTTTCAGCATTTCCCACTTTCAGTGTAAAAATCCCTTCGCGTGTACATTTTTGCGTTGTTGAACTGAGCTTCCGTAAAGAGTCGGTTCATTTTAAAATATGTCTCCATTCAGTGGGAATAAAAGTAAAGCATGTTTTCACATGGGGTTTTGAGAACTGAAACATTTCACCTTTCCCATTTCATTATCTTTCAATTTATTACGTTCCAGGAAGACAAAGGATGAAAGCGTTTCCTCTGGTCGCTCGCTACTGTTAGTAAGCCAGTGGCGAAACAAAGCCTTTGTTTCGCCAAATATGCTGCCTCTATTTCTACTCGGCACATCATTCTACTCATCAATAGAAAAAAGATAAAACAACCTCTTCAGCTCCTAACCCTCCCTGTATGTGTACATATGCTCTGTATCACAGAAGCTTCATACTCATTAGATGAATTTCCATCAAGTGCTGATGATGATGTTGGTGATGCAGATGAAATCAATTCCAATTTCACAAGCTCTCATCTACCGCATCTCATGCCAGCGATGGCGATCCGACTGAGGACCGACTTCCCATTTCTTGTTGTTGAGGACTTCCCAAACCTAAATCCCTTGTTCTTTCTCATTCATTTCACCTTTTTCTAAATGCTCAACTCCAACTCTGGAGTTGGACTGTCTTCATAGTAAAATCTCAGACTGGCGTTGTGCAGTGCCTAAATCCTGCAGCTCCTGTTCTTTCTTCTCGGTTTGATGTTGAAAGGGTTTTTACTCTCATTTTAGAAGCTTGTTCTGCTCCTGCTAAGGTGAAATGTTCATATGTATATGTATACATACAGATTCAGTTGAGTATAATGGATACATGTTACATATATGTTCGACCAGCTTGCCAGAGACCCATGAATAAAGTAGGCATTCTTAAGTTCTGATGATCGCCCAGTACAGCGTATTATCACGGATGGTTATATGACTGCAATACGGAACGGAGAAACATGTATAAGGTGAGGAGAACTAAGCTTTGGTTCCGAGATTCACATCCTATGTCTTTAGCATTTAGCGCAACAGATATGGATGGAATGTATGCATGTATTTTAATATGCCCTAGCTCAGACCAGCTACCGAAACTCTACTGAAATGTACGGAAAAGGCACAAAATCTGAAACTTGTTTCTGTTTTCTGCAGTAGTGAAAACACGGTATCATGAAGAAGAAAAAGATTTTTCACTGCTGTAACCTATTTAAACTATGATAAAAGGGAGTTTCATGGGGGTGGCTCGTAGTTGACGAACCAGTATCCAATTAACTGAAGGTACAGCATACAAAATTGACTTTATTTTAGTTTTCGATTAAGAAAATAAAAAACGAAGGGTTAATTGCATCTTTTAATTGCTGGTTATATAGTCTTGGAGCTGGAACCCATTCTGCTCTCACAATCATGATGTCACCATTAATTTGGGGCTAAATGGGTATTTGGAAGAGAAGATTCAGTCACTCAATATGACTCGTAAGATTCTGCTTAATAGTGACAAATTACTTATTGCAACACATAATCTTTTATGTTGTATATTACGTAGTAATAACCAATTTTGTTTCTTAATAAATTAATAGGAAGCTGGTCGCACCTGCAATTGCTGGTCGCTCTAACCACGGAAGAAAAATGGTTTACTACACAAAGATAATTTAGATAACCCATCACACTTTGGCTTCCAACAATCGCATCAAAAGTTTATGCATAACTCCTCCAATAGGTATACCAAGGTGAAGTGAAATAGTTAGGTTAATCAATGTATTCGGGGTTCAAAGTTAGAGTGGATGTAGCTTGTGCATAAGATCAGCGGGATAAACAAGGACGTCTGACATGGGATCTGGAACGCTAGATTGGTCGACATGGTGTGAAGAGACAGCAATGTCTACAGCAGTCGAAGTGGCGTCAGTAATCAAAACGCATTTCGTATTACCTGCGGTTCCAAACGGACCAGAATTTCACGCCAGTACCACTAACAATGGTCTCAACGCAACTCAGACGAGCGATCTCGTACACAGGTTTTTGGAGGTTTTTGCTCGTCGCCTTGAAGCAGAGATTCTGCAGAAAGGGGTAGATAACCGAGAGCCCACAGCCCAAAGTTCCTCCTATGATTTCCCATCAAACTCCTCTGCTGCTAGTGGGTATGCTCAGAGAAGCTCGAATCGAAATGGGTCTGATGGAGTAGCTCCTCATGTCTCCAATGGGGAACCTAGTAGCAATGAGTTCCACCACGGAAACCAGAGTAATCAGCGACCTTCGACTGGAGACCAAACTCCGGTGAGATCAGTACCTAGTAATGCTTCCGACAGCTCACAACCTTCCGCTCACCCCGCACCAACTACTCGAAAACCATTTTATAGAAGGTACAGGATTTCCGTAATCCAAACTATTGACTTTGAAATTACTTATATTTGAGTACACATTTATATTTAATTTTGCATACTTTCAGGTTGTCATTTAAAGGGTTCAAGAAAGGCAGATTTTTCCATAAGCAGCTTTCCGACGAGGTGCAGTTGAGTTCGTCAGATAACAAATCCAAACATGATAAATCCTCGAAAGGAAAATTGGCCAAGATATTAGTTGAATGCCAGAAAGAAGGCATTGTGCACTACCTGAGCGGGGAAAATTTAGATGGAACTCAAAAATGGGAAAA
Source organism: Orchesella bifasciata (assembly GCA_034697805.1). Classification (NCBI taxonomy): domain Eukaryota; kingdom Metazoa; phylum Arthropoda; class Collembola; order Entomobryomorpha; family Orchesellidae; genus Orchesella; species Orchesella bifasciata. The sequence goes on from JAQGAP010000150.1 coordinate 11,449, forward strand.
GTGTAGACTATGTCTAGTGAAAACAGTGGGAGGTTACATGCTCGAATTTTACTCTCCTCCAAAATCCGTTAAACCAAAATCCGGTGTATTTTGCTTTCTCATCACTGAAGCTAGAGAGACAACGGCATTGGAGATGCCAGACCGTGAAAATACATTTGTGTTAAAAGCTGAAAATGCCATGGAGTATGTGATAGAAGCTTGTGACACGGAAGATATGAAGTCATGGTTAACGATAATCAAATATTCGATGCGTGCAGCCACAGATAGCAATGAAAGAACCTCGCACAACCACTACAATAATGGATCTCAGACTGAAAATGGAGCAGTGGTAGAAGAGCAACCAAGTAACACAAATAGCACCCCGTATTCTACTACTGCTGCTAGCCCTCCTCAGCTTCCTCCAAGGTTTACCCAAGTTGGCGCAGTAACTGAAGATTCATCCGCGCAAGAAACTGCTAGCAGTAAGCTTTCATGATGAGAAAACAGCATGAGATATTGAACTCAATGCTATTATGAGGAGTACAAGTTAATTATAACGTGTTTTAATACAATGTAGATGCCGCAACAAATGGTACTGAGGATACCAGAAGCAACTCCACACCTGTAACTGTAACCAGTACCAGTGTTCAAGCCAGTCAAAGTGATTCGGTCCAAACTCCACGAGATATATACTCCACACTTCAGGAGTACCCTTGGTTTCATGGAACCCTCTCGAGGTCGGAAGCTGCCCGTCTAGTTTTACAAGAAGAGGCTGAAGGTCATGGAACATTTTTAGTACGACAAAGTGAAACCAGAATAGGGGAATTCGTTCTGACTTTTAACTTTCAAGGAAAGGCAAAGGTAAATGAATAGAATATATTTATATTATAACAAGTACGTCGTTTCTGCAAGTTTGAGCTTATTAGCTAACGGAATTCATGTCTTGTTTGATTTAGCATTTGCGGATGACCCTCAGTCCAGAAGGCCAGTGTCGCGTACAACACCTATGGTTCCAATCGGTGTTCGACATGCTGGAGCACTTCCGGCTGCAACCCATTCCCTTGGAGTCAGGAGGAACGTCTGACGTCACTTTGACGGAGTTTGTGGTAGCTTTGCCATCCCTCCGGGGTTTGTCACAACTTCACTCCCCCAACAATTCTGAAAGGGTGAGACCACCTGTTGTACCAGACTTGCAGATGGTAATCTTATAAGCGGCATTACCTTCTCTTTGACTAAAACAAAGAATAACCATCGTTTTACGTATCCTTAAGGAATTTTTGTTAGTGTTTACAATTTTTATATGGGAACAACGCTTTATTCCAGGTAGTAACTCACAATGGGTCGGTCAGAACGCGGACTGAATCAATGGAGCGTCTTCACCGCGAGCAAACCTCTGGGGGAAATAGTAGAGCTATAGAAAACACGTACAGTTTCGTTTAGCTGTTCCAGCACTTTATAAACGTACGAAGGACTGATGTCATAACTTAACTAGGGGTTTAAGTAATACATACGTTATGTTCAATGCGTTTCGACAGTCTCGACTTTAGTGATCTGATGTAAACCTACATAATACATTATATATATGCAATGATCTAAAGCTACGTCAACTGAGTGAAGTGAACTTTCGTCTTTGACGATCTTCCAAACTGATAGCACAATTACTACAGATTATTAACTAGGTAGCTGCAGCTAAGGAATTGTATTTAGTAGTCTAGAAAATATTCGAGAAGCCATACCTAAAGCTACACTACATCGTGTTAACAAATCGCAGGCACAGATTGAGATGCTATTAGTCAAACTAAAATTATGAATACAGTCTTATGCGTAGTCCTAACTAAATCGGTAAACTTTGCTCATGGAATGTCCAATAATGTAATGATGAATGATATGGAGAAAAATCTACAAGGGAATATTGTCTTGGATGAATTTTATGTTCTGGTTATATTCTGGCAGCACAAGTGTAGAACTTGTGATATTTTGAGTTACAGGCGAGCGGGTCAGCCCGAAAAAAATGGAGCTGGAATTTACTATTCTTTCTGCGTTTTGTTGAATCTCAATTTTTCGAATGCGCATTTATTTAAAGTTCGATTTTACAACAAGCTTTGCACTTTGTTTATTAACATTGTTCATCAAAAAGAAGAGAGAGGTGAATTCGTCAAAATGTCTGACTAATTTGATTTTTGATCTGATCCGATATTATTTTGTTACATACTTTAATTATGGAGGGATCTAGTACAAAGTCAGTTCGCTGGAATGTTACAAAGATTCTACTGAGAACTTTGCTTAGTTTGTGAGCCTACCGCCGTTAAATCTCCATGTAGTATTGCGTTAGACGTACAAAGTGACGAAATATTATGACTGTGCGTATGCTTGAAGGTTACAGAGATTCATAGTATATTTACTAGTAAGACAAAAACAGTAAATTGGCCTGTCAACTTATTACCAATTGTATTTTTGTAGTTTTACAAATCGTGAGTAATGGCCCTATCGCAATGACAGGCCGTATATGTATTCCAACGTGACAAATCAAAATCTTGGTTACTTTCCCTTGATTATTGTTTCCATATTATGAGGAATCTACAACTGTAGTGCCATACCTGGATGTTAGGAGACCACATCGAAGATTGGATCTCTGGAATTGATGTAGAACTATACTACCTGAGAACATTTAAGATAATCTAGCCAAATACAGAAATGTGCATCTGAAATGTATCGTATCTCTAAGTAGAAGCAACGTGTGTAAGGTGTGGGATGCAGTACATGAAATAAACTATATGAATTTCGAAAAGTATTTTCTTGTTGTTTTTACCTCATTTTTTTTATTATTTTGAACTTATTTTACCTAATCAACCTGTTTGTAATTCCAACAGTAGTTACAAATGGAAATTCAACACCCAACAACAATTCAATACAAAATACAGTCAAGATTTCATTACGAACATGACATTTCTTATTAACACAGTGCGATCACAAATCGCCAGACAGTTTTGTCTGAAGATATTTTCATTAAGGCAGTTAGTTAATGAAGTTTACAACAACTTCCAATATATTTACTTATTTTATTTACCAATTCGAATATTATGTTTTGTGTTACAAATTGCAGTCTTTAATCTTTTATTTATTTTATTTATTGGACATCTGAATCCACCGTATGTAGTATAAAGTACATAAACTTAAATCAAATTAATTCTACTTTTATAGTCGATTAACGGTTGTCTTTCACAAACAAAACCTCACTCTCTGTACATTTCTCTCTGAAACTAATGCCAGTTTTAAAAACCTCAAAGAACCGACAGCTTAACAAAATATTAAAGCTTATCTAAAATTAATATAATCTTTACTCTAATCTAACAATTGATGCCAGAAGGGAGCAATCGTACTTACGACACATATTACTACCTATCTGTATATAAATACATACTTACATCCAGCGGTATGTACCGTGTTACAATAAGCTTGTCTGACATCTCTGTAACTCTAAGAAAATTGAACACAACAAAAAATCTCTAGGTACACCTCTGTTACCACCTTTAGTACATGAATAGTTCATGTAATTTGATAAGTTTAGTGGATTGTAAACCCAAAGAAATATCCAGACCACTTCGTCTAGTTTACCCAATGCGTTGACTTTAGACTTGCCAAATGCAAGAAATTTAATTAAATATATTAAAAATCCCTGAATACATAAACATACTTACATACCCGAAATTAAATTTATCCTACTGAATTGACACTGCTGGTATTGTAGCGTGCTTTTATCGCGGTTGCTTTTGGGGGGCCAACAAAAATTGCCTCCAAGTCACTGTCAGTGTCAGTGTCTGCATATGCAAAATCACTGACAAAACCGGTGTCTTCCAGACTTTCAGAATTTTGGTCGAAAAATCTTGTTCTCTGGAAAGTCAAGAATGCATTGTGTTAGCGAATTGATGGGCAACAAAAATACAAAGGTGTATATCAAAATTGTCAAAGCCCTGTACCTTTCTTGATTTCATAGGGGATATACTGTTACTTTCATCCTCGAAATCATAAGGCTCTTGTTTAATTTGATTGAGAGTAAGTAACGGAGACTCGTCTGCAGTTGATGAAGGACCATTTTTCATATCACTACCAGTCTGGTCAGTGTTCAGATTCATCTGATAATTAACAACCACGTATATTGTTATAAAAAACTACATGACATTTCTTGATGGTAACATAGTATACAATAGAATGCAGCCTTTACCTGATACAACTGTGGATTGGCTTTCCGTGGGGATGTGCGCGTACGAATACCAACAGTTACTTCAGAATTCTTATCTGTTTCCGCAGGCACCAGGGTATCAGTTATAAAAACCTATAATAACAAGACAGTTTATAGTACCAGAAATGGGTAATCAGATTAAATTACGGCTGAACATAAATGTACATGATCCACTGCTTACCGGAGGTACAACACCATGTAGAGGTATGGAGTTGAGAGCTAGAGGAGAAAATGGGGCAGACCCTTTGCCCTGATTCTGGCTTCGTAAACTTCTAGCTCGATTAGTTGCTCTTGTCGTTACAGAGCCTTGCTGCGAAACATCTTGTGTGGGAGTCGGTCTTTCAGAGACGATAGCAGTATTAGTGAGTGGTGCAACGTCAGACTGCAAGCTAGTTCGACGACCACTCTTGTTTTCACCATCAAAATCGGTTGGACTACTATTTGATCGAGTAGAAGGCTTAATTTTTGCTGGTAACTGAACACTATTACGGCGACGGGTGGTTCGCTCAGAAAATAAAAATCTTCCTTCAATTGGGTGGGCGTCAAAACCATCTATTTTTCTTTTGCTACCTTGCCGCTTGTCTGAGTCTGCAGCAGGTTCTAAAAATTCACTCGGGGGGTTTGTCAACACTTTGGTATCCATGAGATTGTTTTGCTGAAACACAAATAATTACGATTGATTAGACAAGTCACCTTTTATTCACAATACAATTTTATATGCGTTACTAGTACTAGTAAGCTCACCATATTCTTGGAAGAATTCCTAAGCACAGAAGGTTGTTTCCTAACAGATGTCGGGGTGTCTGAGATTTGATTGGGTATTTCTACCACAGTTGACATCTTTCCTTTCTTTTGGCTCGGTTCTGAGTTATGTGCAAATTTACTTACACGTTTTCTCTTTTGAGAATAAGGCACGCTAACACCTACAGAGCGACGTTGCCCTGATGATTGCAAATTTGGTGTTGTTAAGCTGGAACTGGTGCCAATCTTTGGAAGCTTTCCCTTTGGTGGGGTTTGTGAACGTTTTTGAGATTTCCCACCCGTCTTGGGTAGTTTTGAGCTCGACGGTTTGGAAGTGGAGGTGTTAGTTTTTGCCTTTGTTGACTTTTGGTTCGGAGATTTCTTCTTATCAGGGTGCGCCGGGCAGCACCAATCACTTCGAGGGGGTCGTGTCAGTCCAACGCACTGGTAATGACAGACCTTTCTGCATCCGGGAAACTCACAGCATATTACGCGGCCGCCAAACCCACACTGCGAACACACGTCGTCCCATTTGTCAACTTCATCGTCGATCGTGTCCCCCTCGATTTCAAAGCCATCTGGTATTCGTTTCCCAATGAAAATTGAGCATTTAGACGACCCACAATGGCAGCGGAATGGAGCATTACTTTCATTCCCATACGCGTAGTTAAAAGTGACCTCCTCCCCAATCTTGATATCCCTAACTGCAAAAACTCCTCCAACAGCCTTTCCTTTTGAAGACGCATACCTGCGTACCTCACAATTTGGATCACATGAGTGATTAATTAATCGAGAGAGGCTCCCCATGTACTCGGCATCAATGAATAATCCCTTGTCGATTTCCAATATGTACAATGGATCCTCTTCGACTTTTCGCTCCAGTCTCCTAATCTTCTCCTCCGCGTCTATGACCTCGCCCCGATACTCGCCAACAAAATCTCCACAGGAGAAATTAACTTTAGCAGTAATACCCCACCCCTTATTTTTCATCGGAATAAGCTGTAGGAACGGCGTGTCGTCTTCCCTTCTTTGAAACATTCGGTTACTGCAACGCTTTCCGCCGCCACAAGTTTTATCACTGCATTCCATTTCCGTGTCCCTAGATTATAAAACAGAAGGTAATTAGGAAACCATTATTTTTCGTAATATAGAAAATAAGAGTTCCAAAAATGTATATTGATGTCTCAAATTCAAGTCTTACCTGTTATGACATCCACTATCGGGTAGACACACTTCTTCTTCTTCAGACTTGGAATCCTCAGCACAGGAACACATGCCTTCGTGCGAGTCCGTCTTAATATGCTTTTCTATAGAGAATGACTTGTACGTTCTGTACACGTTACGTTTGATTTCCTTATAGATTGGCTTTGCCTGCAAATCACAATTAAAAGGTAAGAATTAAGCGTGAAACACGTTAACGTAACAACTACATGTGTGAAAGCATAATCATACCTTTGGAAGCAGTTCCCTTCGAAATTCCTCGGCAAATACTTCCCAAAAGGCGGCTTCCTCATGTGCTCTTTGGATTTTCGGGATGTCTTGGTACACTTTCATGGCCTACATTAGATAACAAATAAATCTGGATTTTAGTTAAAGTTCAGTATCAGGTGGAAAATAGATTCTTGGTTTGCTTTCGAAGCTGTGACTGTACCTTAAATATTTCAACAGTGGTGAGATGAAGTGGCGTTGCTCTACTAGCATTATCATAGAAGGATGTAGTTCCACAGTATTCTATAGAGAACTGTCCAGGGAGTCTCTTCGCAAAGCGGTTTCTGTTTCGAAATTCTTTCGGATACAGAATGCGAGCTGGCCAGTATCTGTAAATGATTACACCACACGTAGTCAACTCAATGTGTTCATACAATTTTCTTAAACCTTTCATCAATGTTTCTTACTGGGATTGAGATTGCTGAAACCAGACTACTTGTCCATACACAGGAAATAGTCCCCAAAAGCAGGAAGCGCATCGGTATATTCCACCAAATTCCTGTAATGTGTATCGTTCCTTCGTTTTGCCAACGTATCCAACACATTCTGGATGAAATATTTGAGTGCATAAAGTGCATTCAACTCTATCCTGTTTCGGTTTGAGTGCTGTTAAATATAATATTCCACTCTTCATTAAACTGTTTCACGGAGAACTATCAAGTCGGTATAGGATTAGTAATCAATAGGCAAGAAAACACTACTACTTACGTTTGTAACAGGATAAACAGCCAATTCGGCGTTGACTCACTTTCAGCTTGGAAAGTTTGTGCTTTGGACACACAACATAATCCTTTCCCTCAATGTCTTCACCACATCCAGCGGGTAAGCAGGCTGTGATTGAAATAATGACGGAACATGAAACTTTAGTAAAACGGTCTAAATTACTTTATAACAAAGTGCAAAATAAAACTAACCTTTGTGGTATGTTGACAAACACTCCAAACATCTAAATGCTTTCGACGGTGTTACGGTATAGTCTCTCATTTGATTGTTTATCCGTTGGTCACCCAAACAGGTATGACAAAAGTGAACGGGACAAATGATGGGACCACTTTGGCCCTGTATTTCCGCCTGTGGCCAATCCTCCTCCAGACACTTTATATGGTAACGCAAGTCACATCTTGAACATTTCACAGGCAGCGCTCCTTCCTTCGGTTTATCCTTTCCCTGTGCTTGTTTCTCGTCCTTTACATCCTCACCGTGTTTTAGTTGTTTACACAAGAAACATACTTTATCCATGCATATTTTACACTTGTAAACTGGAGTATCCCCATCACCATCTAAAAATTACAAACCACCAAATTAAGAGACTGAATCGGCACGGTTCACTGTAAGTTTGAGCAGTGAAGAGTATATCTGTATGTAACGTAGCGTACCTTGTTGTATTAAACATTTAACATGATGAGGGAACCCATGGCATTGTTTGACCTCTTTGTCCGATTCGAGGACTTCTTTGCAAGTGCTACAACGAGCAGATTTGGAGTCAAAGGTGAATTGCTTATCGATGGCTTCGAACTTTTGTTTCACCCATTGTTTTAGAGGTTCTCCACCTACTTCTGGTCGAGATGATGCACTGTTTTTGGCGGTTTTAACAACGACTTTTTCTTCAGCCGGTGACTCAGTCTTGCCAATGGCAGTTTCCTTTATTTGAGATTCATTTTCTTTCACAAGTGTTTTACGTACAATACGCTCCGACACTCGAAGACCTTCCAGTCGCTTCTTTTCAGCCTCTGCAACCTGATGAAGAATACAAATACGACCCGAATATTAAGTAGGAGTATTTTGAATCAGAATGAAATGTTCAAAGCAATTTTTATGTTTATGCTCTATGAATAATTATACGTACAACTTCGTTTTTATCAGATACGGATTTTTCCAGATTGGCAACCTTTTGGGGATTTGGTGGTGCTTTCTTTGATTTTGATTGAGCTTTATACAAGTCAATTGCTTTCGCCTGTCGTTCGGGAGGTGCGACTTGACAGAAATCTCTCAAAAGTTGTAAAGATTTTTTGTAACAAGTAGTCGGTGTCCAGTTTCTCTTCACGACCAGTTTGTTGAACACTGGAAACATTACTTCTTGAGCATCATGTTCACGAAGTGGAATAATGTGCTCCCATGAGACAGGTGCAATGCGGAATTCTGTTTCCAGGAACATGACGAATCGGTACGCAGAGTCATCTACTTCATCCGCTCCCTCCACTGGAGAAAGTAATGAAAATAATTTTAGCGTATTGGTGCTAATACGTGAATCTGCGTGAACAGTATTTGAACCTCAAAATTCGTTTACTCACCATTCGTCTCTATGTCCTCCACTTTGGCTATAAACGCTGGCCAAAAGACTGATCCCAAGCTTCGAGCCCACACCAGTTCACCCTGTGCAGGCCAGTCGCTGGGGTTTTCTTGAGAACAGTGACGCAGCAAATGATGTCCTTTCAACTGCACGCACAAAAACAGATACATTATGATTGATACAGACACATTATGCAACAGTTGCAAATTCAAAACTTACAAATTGAGCCAATTCTGTTTTCTTCATTTTTTTAATCGCCTCCTGGACTTCTTCCAGTGGGGATAAACCCTTTTGTTTCCCCATTCTGGACAGTTGAGGTTCCCCGGGAACCCAAATCTGCAAGAATATGAATTCATGAATATCTCATATTACCCACTCCAACATAAAACTATTGATTATAACGGAAGCTAGTTGATTGAATTTTTCGTCGCATGAAAATCCACGTACCAATAAATACAAGGCCCCAGTGGCCTTAAAAGTAAAAGAAGTGAAAGGTAACTTTACTACACAACTATAAGCTTTTGGATGCCCTTAGCATATTCCACACTTTCACCGCAACAAACATTCACTTAAAGCGACGCTTCATATCCAATTGATTTCCAAGTTTGCGTAACTATCTTTCGGTCATTCTGATACTTCACTTTAGCAGCAGGCCCATTGTCCATAACACTAAGAATACTTTTCGTTGCATTTGGTTTTAGCACAAAATGTTTAAATCGTGGTAACACAAACTGGCTTACGTATCACAGGCGTCTTATCAATAAGTCGACCTTTTCAATGAACACTTGCACTTGATCTCCAACCACCACAGACCCTGTAAGCTCGTCCGGCATCAAATTTCTAACCAGGACCAAGGACCCCCTTCACAGCACCAGCTTCAACCTGGTCAGTCTGATACCTCCTTTTATTGTCTTCCACACCGCTCGCTTTGGTACTTCTCCACCTTGCTCTGCCTATAACAATAAGACCAAATAAATTCACAATTAACTATGTATTTCACAATTCTTCTTCATATTATTCCATTTAAGAAATGCGTACAAGGAAACTCTGCACTCATCCTCCTGTTTACGGTACCGAAGCGATGACTTGAAAAGTCTGAATGAACTAATGTCCCATCGAATTGGGGTCGTCTTTACATTATCTCTACCGAAGTGAGTGCCATAAGTAAAGTAGGCATGTTGAAAAATGAATGAATGTACTTAATGAATGTAGGTAAACTGTTATGTTGCCGAGATAGTACGATGCACTTCTCAGCAACATCAGCAGCACCGTGCGACCAACTGGTATTTTGAAGTACAGAAGCCAAGAATATAAAACGCTGGGGAGATGATGCTGCACTGGTTTTGTTTCGCTTGCAATCTTGCAAAGCTTGCTCTTTGCCATACGCCACATGCATAAGCATCACTGCCATTTGTTACAATGTTTGCATGCTAAGCCACATGCAGGGGTGAAATCAGTCTATGCAGAATTGAAAATAAAGATGACAACCCAGACACATTAACTCTAATGGCTAACCCCACTTCAAAACAGATAAGAACAAATAAAAATGATATGCTGCCAGTACACCTAAGTACGTTGTATATTACACTTGCAAAAACATAGGCAGCAGCAGAGACATGACCATAATCATAAGCATGTCATGTCAGCAAGTCGGAAGTGTGTGTACGAGTAGATGTGATATGGCAAGAAAACTACTTAAACTTAAATACGTTGGTGAATGCTAAAAATAAAGCAAAAGTTTGTTAACCTGACCGTTTAATCATTCTTCGCATAATAGGAATGCAGATATGCTTTTCCCCAAAATGCTCAAATTTCTGCGTCTTTCTTTGCCCCCCAAACAAACCCAATTGTCATTGCCCAAGCTTGACAATGACAACGTTTCATGTCAATTTAGAAAGTTAAAGTTTCTTTTTGTTATTTGGAAGATTTTTTGCTTCAAAATCTTAGTTAACTAATTCATGGAATATTACGCAACGATCCAAACCCTAATGAATCACAAAACTACTAATCTCTCCACTAAGAATTATCTGGAAGCTAAACAAAAGGGTGACCTAAACCTCAGAGAGTAAACCTAAGACTCATTCTGTCAAAAAACCAACCCTCCGTAAAGGATTTTTACCCTTCTTGGAATAGGGATTTAGTAGGTAGTCTTGTTTTGTTGAGACTGTGTTGTAAGATTATGGAGGGGTTTACAGTCCTACTACCTACAAAGTTCAGGTATCAGTAATATCATGAAAGGTAGGATGAATGAAATGGAGTTTTATGCATTAGGCAACAATGAAGTGGCTTCCTGCTGCCTGTCTCTTAGGAAGAAGGGTAGCTGCAACCCTACAGTTTAGCGGGATGTTCTGCATTGTTGATACTTGGTTTATGGATCAAAAATGTTAAATAAAATGAACCACCAAAGCAGTACTGACGTTATACCTGTGTGCATGTACCTACATATATTATGTATATAGCTGAGCAATCCCACGTAAACCGAATTTGAAACTGTACAGAAAACATTCCAGCAATCTATACTTCACATAAAACGAATGATGAGAGGAGACTGGATGCCAATGCTACAGGAAAGCATTGACATTCATAAAATCACATCAAGTTTACTATGAGGCCTGGACAATAGAAACCCTAAATAATTCGAGCTGTAATGATGTGTCGTCGCTAGACACATAATGTACGATATGCCATCCAATTCGTGACCCCAGACTTTTAAACGAAGGTCCCTAACGTTTAACTTTATTCAAATAATGAATTAAGAAATCGCAATCTATATTGCTCGAAATAAGCATACATTGGTGCCTGTAGGACGAGCTAGAGTTTATGAGCCTTCAAAAAGTTGTCAATTATTCTTCACAAGTTGTATAGCAGTATTGTATTGTATTGTTGATTATATATTAAAGGCCACAACTAACGACTGCAAATTATTTTTAAAGAAATAGTCTGAAAAGCAAACCGTTCAAAAGTTATAATCTTCTCAGACCATAAACAGACTACAGACAAAAGTCGACAGACAGACGTAGGTGGTACTCTTATTAAGTGGCTAACCAAGGAAAGTACTCCTACTTGACATACCTGAACTGCTTCGGTCATCATAATCAAATGAACTTTTACTTCAAAACTACACGCTTCGCAGAGTGACATTAGTCAAAAACTTCTCAAACGAATGCAATTAAAGTATAAGATACTTAACTACCAATGTAAATCACAATAACCTTTACCTGTAGTCAAGTATGAACAACCCCAATCTCACAGCTCCTTCCAGTGATGACTTGACCGGCAAATTAATTCAACTTTTAAAATATTTAATTTAAATAGTATCTTTCCCTAATTAATCGTCGACCGACACTGAATGAACCCACTTTGCCTTTACGGCTTCTCACCTCTTAACTGCTAGAATCACTTACTTACTTTTGAAAAAAACTGACAGAAAAGTTAAATTTCGAAAAATAATTAGGTCACTTCTCCCTGACACAACTGCAAACCCAAGAAAAATGAACAGTAGTAAAAATTAACTCACCTGAAATAGTTGTTTGGAAGTCACTTTTGCTTGAGGAGCAGCACAACCTCCCAAGGCACGCACTTGCAGCGAAATGACCTGATGAAACTTGTTTTTTTTGCAACGTGGGAAAAAAAGCATGCTTTACTTTTAAAAGAATTAGAAAATATTGGGCGACTCGATCCTCCTTCAAGTTCATTCCTGTCGTACTGAGGTCAAATTGGAAAAATTCCAATTCTTTTCTATTTTTTAGTTTCTTATTAAGAAATCGGAAAATCGGCGTAAATCACAGACAACAGTTAAGCGCTAAAAAAAAGAACCCGGGTGGGAGGATTCAGCTGCAGCCGCCGCAAAAGGCACAGCACAACTACAACCTTTCCACCGCACCAAAATGAAAAAGAGGAGTCTATGTGAGATTAATAAAAAGCAAAGGTGCAAACAAATCAAGTCTTGATTACCCACCAAACACACGGAGATTCCATTCCCCACAAACTTGGAGCAAGATAGTGGAGACAGATGCTGAGACCTTTCCCGCTCACTTCCCGCACTCCTCTTCTTTGGCTGAGCCGACTTTTATTGGACGAGAGGCGGATGACCTCGCAGTATTCTCCATAAACGGATATCATCCCTTGGTTGGTAGCTAATATACCACACATACACAGGAAACTGGGCTGCCGCTGCTGAGCTAACAAAGAAATGTGAAGAAATACATGGATAGGGAAAAAAGCATGGGAAACCGGGAGCCATAGAGCAGCCAAGTTTGAATGAGGAAGGGCACGCACCCAATTTTCTCGGGATCACAAAGGATTCTGAGCAGAGCGTATTTATATAGGTATATCTGTGTATTGACAGACGGCTACCATCGGAAAAGGCTGTATTTTTGTGTGTAAATAAAAATATCGAGGATCAAGTTGCTTTTTGCATTAGAAAAGAAATTCCTCTTATAAATTCTATTTTTCAGTAGAGAAAATTGGAAATAGCAATACAAAAATAGGAAAAGAATCATTTTTTTGTAATTTGAGTTGTGTAGATAAATTTATTTGATTTAAATTGGAGCTTGTGAAATAAAAACATGAGTGATCGAAATACCCGTCCGACTGCCTGTGTGGCTGCAGTCAGTAGTGGAGTGAGAAAACTGAATTTGGCCAATAAGAACAAGACACCTGGAGCTCTGACTGGAGGAAAGGGAGTCGAAAATGGGAAGTCGGGGGTTAAGCTGGGACTCGCTGGCACTCATTTACTTCCTTCCAAAATGAATGTGGTTGGAATACCGCGGATGGGTGTTGCTGGATCGTCGTCGGGTACAGTTTGAGAAAGGAAGGGGTTAATAACATATTAATGTGTAATATGGAGGGTTTTAAGTTTGCAAAGTACTGTTGTTTTGTTTAATTTCATGGGGATGATGATAGCGAGGTCAAATGCTTCTGCACCTCCATCCAGGTCTGGGACTGGAGGGAATTCGGCAGCGGTGATCCGACCTCCAGCATCTAATGCTGAACGGTTATCCAACTCGTATGAGCTTTATCTCCAAGGTCTACTTACGGATTTAGTTCTCAAGAAAACGGAAGAGCTGAAGCACACGGTTTGCTTGTGAAAATATTGATGATTCTGGCATTTCAAGATAAGTTCTTACTATGCGTGCACAGTACATTTTTTATCCTTGTGTTGACTTCAGGTTTTCTCCGACAAGGTGGCATTGAAATGCATTGGGTCAGCTAGGAGTGCGTACAGACTGAATAAAACGTATGTCAACAAATTAGCGTCGAATGTCTTCAAGCACGTGATGCAGCTTGCGAAACTGGCTAATCCGTTGGATGACCTAGTGGATTTTACTGGGGAAGAGGCTCTGGTTCAAATTCAGAGCATCTTGTCATCCAAGTTTGATAGGATTGTTATTGAGGGAGGAACGCTCAACAAGGCCTTGTTCGAGGACATTGAAGTTAAGGCCATTTCTGAACAGATGAAATTATGCATGAAAAAGGATTGTGACGACAAAACAGTTCTTCAGTTTGGAACGGTGATTAATGATGTGCTGAAGAACCTGGAAATCAAACTGCAAATTTGCGAAGGGTAATAATAATTGATCTTGATACTCTAATGTAGAAAGAAGTACTCAATGACATATGATTTAGGAATAATTTTGTTTACTTAATTGTTATGATGCAGGAACAATCTGAAATCAAAAAGCAGAAACAAGATTCTTCTAGAGAGCTGCACTGTCGCCATCCTCAATACTCATGCACTTGCTTTACAACTAAGCCCTGATGAAAGTATTGAAGCCGAGGACAACTAAAGTGCTAATAGATTACTTTTGTATTATGCCTAACAAGACTGTGCTTCATGTATTTTGCAAAATATGCCTTATAATACTGTCAATTGTGTCTGAAACTCCGTGCGTGGTAAGTTTTGAAATATATTCTTGTAATGTAATTAAAACTTGGATGCAAGCAGTTCGTTAAACGAGATTATTTAAAATAAGTTATATGTTAGTTAAGGAATTAGAGGTGAAGATTTAAGCAAGTGATGATTTATACGCTTATATGAAACAAGAAATACTTCCATATGCGTATTTATACACATATTTTCTTGCCAGATATTACCCATGTGATACATGTAGGTTAAGCTTAAAAAATAAATCAAATGATGTTGAATCAAATGGCGTCCGTTTCTGCAAAGACCGTTTTGAAGCGTTACTTCTATATTTTAGAGCTTTATATCATGTCTAATTTCATGGGAAGGTAAAAATGATAAACAACAATACATTTCAAACACCATCGCATTTCTTTAGCATCAACACCTGAATAGACGTCTGAATTATGCTTCAACCATATATGAAGTATATGAATTGTGGGATTGATTGGATATGTGGTGAAGCTACTTAGGTAACGCTGGATTTGATGCCTGGCATTAGTGTAGCAATGCTTGTAGAGAGTAGGGTTCAATTGGAAGGATCAAAGGGATCAGGTTAGAAGTGAACTGGCTTTTGAGGTGAACTTAGGAATTGACTCTGATAAAATATTCGAAATACCCTTTGACACTTCGGTAATTTTAAAAAAGCACTCGAAAGATTAGAAGGTGTTCAAATTGACTTAGGTGCTTAGGTAAAATGCTTGACATTGAAAGACATTTTTGAAAGAGCTTCGAAAAGGATGATTAAAAGGTTTGGAAGAAATGTTTGAAGTAGGTTAGTAAGCATTTTGAAACATTGTACAATAAATGAAAACAATCGTCGTAACTTTAACCCTGACCTCCTGCAAATAATGCTCTTTAATTGAAGTTGTTACACCGGGCGTCGCCCAATAATGGCTTACTAGTTTATATTTATTCTGTTTAAGCGAAATATTTGTGCTGGCATTTACGAGTGCGTATATAAAAATATCTCTCGGTTGGAAACTTAATTATGTTGGTTTGGCCCTCAATCGGAAAACTTAACCCACCCGTTATCAAGATACGGTACAGACTCCAATGAAATATTCTCTACTTTCACATAATATATTATGTACATATTACATCGTGGGGCCAAATGAAGGAAATATGCAATATAAGGGGGTTATTCGTAGAATGACAGAGCCTAGACGAGTACGGAGATTTACGAACGCATATATAGAAAGCTGTAGCTATATACTATGTACTGGCATACAGTAGAGAGTAGGTTACACAGATATATTATATGATCTTACGTATATATACAAACAAACCTTGCCATGGTATATTTCTTACGCTTGACTGACTAATCAGCTGCCATTGTGCTTGTAGACCTTCAGTCCAGAGTAGCTTGCTTTTATTGATACTATTGACTTCCCTATTATACAATTCACATCTACATTGACAATTTATTAAGTTCCCCCCTCACATTAAATTAATTAGGAGATTATGATAACCTTAGCTGCTACATCATCCAAGGAGTCACTGGACAAAGACTTAAAAAGTGAATAGGCACAAAAAACATACACTGATAGTAATGAAAATGACACGCACAAACTAAGCATTGTTCATTAGCACTAATATAATGACGTGGTTGAAGCCAGGGTCGACGTAACGATGTCATTGGGAGGGCGCCGTAAACCCTACTGATCTTCGAAGACAAGTATCAAAGTAGAAAAATTATAGTAATATATCGGGGCTATCCGATATACGCGTGGAAATTAGGGAAAATGGATCGGATGGCGTCTGATGAAACTACGGCGTTGGAGACGCTAAAGATTTTACATCCAATTATTACTCTGTCTGCTGAAAGGTTGGATGGACTTCGTACGCAGTGCACGACTAGTGCAGAAATAACGCATCAAGAAATTCGAACTTTAGAGGTAATGTCCAACAATTTTATCAACTATAGTTGCTAGTTTTACAATCTAAAGTAATGTGTATTGAAACAGGGTAAATTGGTGAAGCATTTTGGGGATCAGTTAATCGCAAAGAAGTGTATTGCTCCTGAAAATTTACCTCCGGACTGTCAAGGACCATCACTGAAATTATGGCTTCAAGTAGTTGGTCTTTCTGCTAGAATAATTCAGGTATTACATTTTATGACAAGCTTTATGGAAAATTATATATATATATGTGTGTGTGATTACTTATGTTGTTAATGCTTGCAAAATGTAAATAATGTCTATTGAATTACTCCATTTTAGGGTATATGTGTCCGTATCTTCAGCTTGGAAAGTCTGAAAGATCGTACTGAACAGGAAATTCGCGCATTGATGAATGATTACCAAGCTAATGAAGAGGAGACTCGTAGAATTACTAGAGCCCTGCAGCAGCTGAAACGTTACACAGGTGAGCATTGTTATTTGAATTTCAAACAGAAAACTTTTGATTAGTTTTTATGAAAATTAAGAATCTAATTTATTATATAACGCAGATTCTTTGAAACAACAATTTGATGAAAATGGGAAACAAGTATCGCCATCAGTCAATTGCGACGTTACTGATCTATATTGGGACTCATGGAACCTTCAAAATGAGGTTATCGCAACGAATTCGTCTATAAATTCCGTATCGCCCCACAACAGTCGCACAAGAGCCACTCGCAGTTCCGTTCCATCCGAGGACTACCTCAATCACGGACACGGGAACTCGGGATCGGTTGCCAGTCAATCCTCTCACTTTTGCTCTACTACACCATGCACACCTGTGACCACTATGGCCCCTTGCAGTCTTAATTCACCTGCATTTTCCCCTGGATCTCACCCAAATATCTACTCACCCACCAACTCATCCGTGTTTTCACCATCTTCCACTTCTCCAGGTTCCTATGACCCTGGACAAACTCCACCACCTACCCCGCCAGTTAAAGGTTAACAATTGCTCAGATCAATTAAATGATTACAATACCAGTGTAGTTATAGAGCTTAAACTCCCTGTTTACTACTTTCAGGGGATAAAAAATTTCAAACTACACCTCCTGCAAAAAAGAAACAAGCAATCGTTCCCACGGGTGTCACTTCGGGCAACTTACAGCCGGAAGGTTTTCCGCTGACAAAATCCAAATCTCACGAATCGCAACTCGCCAGCAGAATCGATTCCTCGTCCGAAAGTAATCTTGTTAGGTATTCAAACTTTAAATGCATTTTATCCATATCGCGTCGCATTGTTACCTGTCATGACTGTAATTATAAAGCTGAATTGCATTTGCCTATAATTATTGCTCTGCCAGTAGTCTAGTCGTGTTCCTTTTATAGTATTTGTGTGTATCCTGTTTCGAGTTCCACTCATTTCATTCTACGCACTGACTTCAAGAAACTCTTATGTTTATACCTATTTAGTTATCTAGCTGTTTTAGTGTATGTTTGTTTCACTCTGTTTATCGTTCAGTACTGCATGCACGTTTATTTGTTTTCTTTTTTATAACCTGCTTCTCCACTCTGTGATGTGGTGTTTTGTGATTGTTGCCTTGGTACGCGTTTCTCCTCCCTTCTCACCACCATACCACTTTGTTCTGCACCTGCACGTCCTCCGTGATCCATTTGTAGTGCAAGCCTTTACAACAAACATCTATCCAGTGTTCATAATGTAAATCTTTCAAATGCAATCTCACACTCACGGCTAAACTCTTTTGGAAACGATCTCGTGGCGGGTTACAGCTTGGAACAACTACCACCCAAGCGGCGAGAGAGGCTTCCAACAGAACCCGGCCCGACTGGACCAACGACCAATTGGGATTTACAATACAGTACTGGTTCTACCACGTCAACGTCCAATTCGATATTCTCCACGGGGCGCCACACAGCTTCTACTAGTTCATCTTTAGCCATTTCGTCAGTTGGCGGTTCAAGCTTGAATGGAACTTCGCCGCTGAGCGCAAGTCCCATAAAGTCACCACCGTCATCACATGTCGAAGTAGTGGATGATTTGGATCCGAACAGACGTAAGTTGCTCATTGAGGCCTACAAATGCAAAAAAAAGCATTTTGACAATATATGAAAAACGTTTCTATTGCGGACTCTCCGTTTAAAAATACTTGAGTATGATTCATTGTTCGCAAATGGCAAATTCAATTACAGTGCCTTTGGCTTAGTGTAAAAGTATGTAACTGAACTTCTGTAGTTTGACACTAAAAATGCATTGTAAAAGCTATTGGGGTATCCTGCGTAATGTTCGTTATATTTCTTATAATATGACAATGTTTGTGTGCCAGCAACCCGACTAACGTTGCACAAAACAACGCGTTGTCGTTGAATGCCGCTACCAAAGAGGTTACCTTATTATGCATTATGTATGCATCAGGGATACGAAGACAGTCCGTTTTCAAACGGAAATGGGATAAAAATGTATTTCAATTTTTTTAAAATTGTCCTGATAGAATACCGGCAGCTTTAAATCAACTACTGTCTTGTTTTACACAAGTTACATATTTAATATATCTCTTGTCAAATTGTTCGTTGAAGCATTTCCATTGTCAACTACGGTTTTTTTTTTGCATTTTTGGGCCTGAATCAGAAATATGAAACTTCAGCATGATCACCTGAGGGACTGGCCCTCTAGTTGTTCCGAATGTGTTGTATTTTAGGGGTTCCAATTGAACTCTTGGATTTCAAATCCATTTTTTGTATTCTTTAGCAGCTCTGCAAGTTCCCAAATCTCCGCGGACACCCACCATGGCCAGGAGTATGGGTCACATGATATCCCATCGATTTTCGAAAATTTTCAAAGTTGCAACGTGTGACTACTGTTTCAAACAAATGATCATTGGATTGAGATGCAAGGAATGCAAGTTCAAATGTCATAGAGACTGCGAACCGAAAGTACCACCTTCATGCGGTCTCCCCACAGAGTTTATTGATGAATTCGTTCGTCAACTACGTGAAGGTAGGATTTTTCAACTCAAGCACCGAATAAATTATATAAATATGCTTTATATTTATTTGCTATGACGTTTTAGGGGAAAATCCAGGTATCAGAAACTTAATTCCGGCTTCGCCGAACCAAAAATGGATTATGAATCGTAAGATTACACGTCCGCCAGTAAATATGCTAATCCAGCCATTTCCGGTAAGGACTGTACTTTCTTTGTTGTAAAATTTTGAATATAAAATCTTTTCATTCTAGTCCTTTTGGTTTTTGTAGGGTCCTGATTCAAGTTCTAATACTTCAAGCTGTAACAGCTCTACTCCGTCTAGTCCAGCACCATTCCCAACTACAAGTTCGAAGTTTCATTATCCAGGTACGCTCAACGGTAACTCCTCCTGTAACATTTTGATGGGGTTGGAGATGATGGGTTTCCACTTTCTAACGTTTTTAAAAATATAGATGTGGATCTGGACAGAGGTGTCACTCTTGAAACAAGACCATTTAGTGAAGTTACCACTGATGATCGCACTAGTACTGAAAAATCGAATGATTCTGATCGTACAATTTCGCAAACTTCCGGGTCTGGAAGTACTGACTCTGAGAAGACTTTGGCACTTCGTGTGGATAGTCAGGATAGTCAGATATCCGATGGAGAGCCAAACGAAAGGACTTGGCCACGACAAAATTCAGTGAGCCTTTATTTATTACTCAAACTGATGCCCGAGAAATTGAAGGAGTTATATATTTTTTATAAACTTTGTATTCCAAATCTTTAGTTATCAAATCGAGAATGGGACATTCCATTCGACGAGTTGAAAATTGGCGACAAAATTGGAAAGGGCCATTTTGGTACTGTTTATCGTGGCAACTGGCACGGGGATGTTGCTATTAAAGTCTTGGACATGAGTTACTTAGACAATGAGAAAACATTGGAACAATTCAAGCAAGAGGTTGCGATTTTCAGGAAGACGCGTCATGAAAACTTGGTTCTTTTTATGGGTGCTTGCATGAAGCCGCCTCGGTTGGCTATTGTCACTTCAATGTGTAAAGGAATGTCCCTTTACACACACCTCCACTTGCGGAAGGACAAGTTCAACATGAACAGAACTGCTGCTGTTGCAGCACAAATTACCCAGGGAATGGGATACCTCCATGCAAGGGGGATTATCCACAAAGATTTGAAATCTAAAAACGTCTTCATTGAGAGTCAAAACGGAAAGATTATCATTACAGACTTTGGATTGTTTAGCGTAACAAAGCTTTGTCAAGGAAATGGGTAAGAAGTCTTGAGAGATTCTCTAAAGTTTAATTATAAAGACAAATTTCTTAAAGAATGAATAATTTCTGCTAATTTAGGAAAGGAGATTCGTTGAGTATTCCACCTGGCTGGTTATGCTATCTGGCTCCTGAACTAATGAAATGTTTGAAGCCAGTTTCAAAGTACGATAATGAACTCCCATTCGCCAAAACGACTGACATTTATGCATTTGGCACAGTTTGGTATGAACTGTTGACTGGGGAATGGCCATACAAGGGGTTGCCCGCTGAGTCCATTATCTGGCAAGTTGGTTCTGGTATTCGGCAGCCATTACCAACCTTATTTTCGCGTGACGTGAAGGTAACCATTTTAAACGGAATATAACATAATTGCATGCACCCACTACAATGAATCAAAGAGTCTATTTTACAGCGTATTATTATGTTTTTAAAGGACATTTTGATGAGTTGTTGGTCAACTAGACCAGAGGAACGACTGGATTTTACGAAAATCCAGAAGGTTGTAGAAAAGCTACCAAAGAAGAGACTTGCTCGGTCACCATCTCATCCAATTCATTTATCAAGATCCGCCGAATCAGTATTTTAATTTGGAAATGCAACGATATAGTGATTAACAGTAGTCAAATCGCACAAAAAATACTTAGGTATTTACGTTTTGTTTTGTTTACGTTACGTGTAAAGCTAAGGGTAAACATGTGTGTTCTAAATGGAAAACATTTTAACATAAAAATGACTTGAGTTACTTTTATTTTTTGTTATACGTCTTATAGTAGTACTGGACCAAACTTTTTTTTGTGATTACTTATTAATACGTAGTAGGGTAGGAAGTGGTGTATTTTAATCTAGATGAGTAAAAGTAATAACAAGATTGTGTCAGAAGCGTTCAGTTAACGTCATTACGTCATTGTTTTTTACAACTAAGTGATATTATTTATAAACTGCCGTGATGTATTTCTTTTTAACCCAAGTTAGTTCTAGATAGATGTCCGGTACATCTATTACTTTTATGTTCTCTGTATGATTAATATTCTCCTTGTACTTTACTTTTACTTCGTATATACTTAACCATACTTACTTTTTAGCCATCCCTTAATTTTTATTTTTGATGTACGTACGTTTATTGTGTGGACGTGAACGAGATTGTTGTAATCCTGCTTATTGCTGCCGTAATGGCGCTTGTAGGATTTGTCGAAAGTAGCTTCACTGAAGCCATAATTACAACTTACTAAAATTGTGTAGGTACGTGGTACTGATCATACATTATTGTATAGATCAACACAGATTACGGCCTGAAAAACTAGAGTAGTTCAATTTTTCAGTCGAAAACACAAGTACAGTTAGTTTGATAACTTCTGTAATATATACATATATACTATGGATTAGACAGTCAATAAATGTCGAGTTGTTAGCAAAAAAAAACCTTAAACAAAATTACATTCGGTCCAAACTTTATTTTTTATCATTTTAATTCATTTGTACAAAAATTGGGGAGGAGTCTTCCATTTTTATTCGAATCATCGTTATGCATAATACATTCATCAAAATTAATTTGAAGAAAGTAGACATCATCCTTTTTCATGTTGTACTGACAGCCTGCTTACAATAAAACGGTAGAGCTCAACCTCATTGTAAAGTTCGCTTTCCATCACATGTCTCACATCCTCAGACACTTTGTTCTGCGTGCTGGATTTCTTGACTGAAATTCAAAACATTCACTTTTTAACCATACTTCCTGCACCCTGTGGAGCATATAACAAGCTCCTTAAGCCGTGAGAATAAAAAGCAAATCCTGGATCAAAAGTTAGTTTTTTACGCATTGCGTATGAAAGCAGATAGTTGTCACGGAGTTTCATTCATTTTATCTATTGGGAAAATTATTAGGACATGAGAATTTCATTGCATTGTGTTCGGCAGTGGCTAAAGCTAAATGCTACTCAGCATGTAAGAATCTCGTTCCTCAGAAATGTTTCTCAACATGTTAGTTTATTTTCTATTGATATGATGGCACCATGATGCTTGGCTACTATTCCCACGCATGCTACATGTAATCTTCAAAATCGGTTTTATCAACAGCCTGGATATTCCCTTGGAACGTCACAATCAGTTTCATAGGCATTGTCCCAATATGTAGCTAATGTACTGCGGACAGAGAGAGAGAGAGCCATATAATGTATTAAAAACTCACCTAATTCACTGTAAACCTGAGCAGCTCCGTGGAAGAACCGTGGAACAAATTTTGCGAGTACGCTGAGTGTTTGATCCATTTTTTCCAACACTCCCACAACGGAGTACTCCTGTTCTATGTTCAACTTCGCCATCTGTAAGGCCCACCTATCATTGATTGCTCTGCAGATAAAGTTAGTTAATAAAAACAAAAGCCATGAAACATGCATTATTAACGGCTCCCTCACTCTTGCCTACACACTCTCACTGCTTGCTTGCTATTGTGACACACCAGGATCAGGATAGAAAAAACAATGGGGCTAAAATCGGGGCTGAGATAATAGTTCACTGTGTGTAATAGTAATGTGCGTTCATAAAACTCAAGAAAACCTACAGCCCCAAACCCAAGGGAGCTCTCTTGTAAGAAATAACTACGAGACCAATGAATTTTCACGGGTTCATTGGTTTCCCAAGGAAAAATGTTGTTAATGGAGGGGAGCTCCATAAAAGTGATGTAATGATGACTTTTCCTCGGACATTCAATAGTATACTATCCAACACTATTATTTACTCACACACAAGAGTTGTGTTGTCCACAGAAAAACGGTATCATTAAAGTAAATGACTTCTCTCCGGCTGTATAACGGCATTCAGGGTCGGCCTGAAGAACACATTCTTCAAAGGTTCTATGGTACCATTCTGTTCCTGCATGCATATTTTTTGTTCGACAAGAATTTTTATTTGAAATAACACGAAAGACATGTATTTATAAGTGGAAGGCAAAACCTCATAGTTTTGAGAATTTCCTTGACATGCTCAATTTCTTATGGTTTACCTGAGCCCGGTTTTACTGAATTCCGTCTGTCAATTTCTTGTTTGGTTACGGGAGATGACATGTTTCTTCTACTGTAATAATTCAAAACTAGCCTTTCTATTGGATCCCGGACTATATTAATGTAGATTGGTCTCTGTTTAGCGTATCTGTTCCGAGAAAATAAAGTAGAAAATGTTATATGTTTCGGTATAGCAGCATCATCATGGGCTTACGTAGCAAGCATCAACGTACTTTTGGAATTTGGTAAAATTGACAAAGTAGAAATGTCGATTGTAGCTTCTGGGAAGATGCTGGTATTGAAACCATGATACTAGACTTTCCTGTTCTTGCTCCAGCAGAAACCTGGAAGAGACAGTTTCCGTAAGCAGTATAAATTATAAGCTTTTGAGGAAAAGATCAAAGATCAATCAATTCCTTGCGTAACTTGTGCTATTATCGAGTAGAAAATGTTGGTATAAGAGTAAGTAAAGCTTCTTTTCATTGTTAACCTCGGCCAAGGGGTTTGGTAATCATGTTCCTGGTGACTGAAGCTGTTACGAATAGAAAGCATTTCCAGAAGCTCCACTGTGCTTTCTTCTCCACATTCCGGCACACTGTTGTATATTAGCCAGATGCTTGTTGACGATGTTCTTGGGGACAGACGAACAAATAAAAGTATTGCATTAGTAGGATTTTACTAACGGGATTGATGTAAAACTCTTTAATGTTATACACATGAAACTGACTCAGGCATCGTAATAAATACATGACAAAACCATAACCTAAATACTAAACTCATACCGATTCTTTGCTGACGGACTTATTTCTAGATCAATCAAGTTGTCTGGAATTTGACCCACGACATTCTCAGGGGGACTTGTTGTTGCACGCTTATGTTTTTGTGGCTTTATAATGGAATTTTCGTTTCCATTTCCGACAGTACGATCATGTTTGTTCGACGCTGTTGCGTGATAATGTTTTATTGAGTCTGCTATCAGAGATAGCAAGCAAATTTTTACTCCAATCATCAGCAGAAATAATGGCACGTACCTTGAAACATGCCACAAAATGTGTAGATTAATTTTTTCTTAAGTAGTGTTATCGAGATATATGATATAGAAGTAATACTGTTATATTACTTACCACCCATGAATAAAAAGGGCAGAAATGCACGTTTTCACAACTCTTCTCTTCATTGCAAATTTTGTAGACATATAAAAATTCTTACATGTGCAACAACCAATGATGTATACTGTGCATTTTTATTTTTAAAAAAAATCACAAATGTATAACACTCACATGGTGCCTAAAACGTTTGTATTCGCCAGTGAAGCATTTACTACTGCTAGTAATTTAATTAAACAAAAAATTATGTTAACGATAGCGACCAAAAGGGTGTAAGCGGTTTACTTTACGCACTTGTACTACTTCAACTGTGCAGAGTATCTGTGACTGAGACCACAAAACAGAAAATTTTATTTTGACAGCTTCTTTTGTCCTCTGCAAAAGATTTGATAATGGAAGAGGACGCATGCAAAACTTTTATGCCTGCACATACGCATGCTTATGCTAGTAGAGACGCCATATGCAAAGAATGCTCTACATAATACAACAAGGATCTCACAAAATCAGCTAAGACTCTCGTCCTCGTCACGGTTGGTATATGGCCCCCTCCTGCAAAAAGATTCATAAAAATGGATCTGCGGTCTCATCTTCTGGTTGGGCTTGAGTGGATTTCGGAGCTGACAGCGAGAACAGGAAGACGTGACAATTATGAAATGTTATGGCATCCTGAGTTTTTGCACTCTTCTCAGTAAAAAGGGTTCTATTTAGGAGGTGAATAATCTGAACATGTTGTTGTTAGTGGAGCACAGACTGTGGTAGCCAAAAATGGCCAGCTAGCTGGTTATCTATCAGACTGCATGCTCGTTGCTCACGCGAAGATGATGAAGGGGCAAAGACATTCATTCACAGATCGAAAGGTAGGAATCGGCAATCATAGCACTCAACAGAGCAGAAGATGTCGGTTGTTTGCCATAAAATAAAATTGCAGAAGTAAACCGAGCCTAATGTCTCAAAGCATCCCGAAATCTTCTGCATACTCTACCTCCATTCCATAGCAGTTTAGAAACATAGCTTTTCATGTGTGTGGCACAGCGGAAGTTGGTAACAAATCTGGTAGATAAATAATAAGAGGATCTGGTGAAATACATAAAATTGTTTTGGCATAAAATTATAAACGGAGAATATTGTGGATGTGTCAAATTGTACTTTAATTCTGTATTACTTTATGCTGCTGTTAACATTTGTGCCAACCTGCCCCAGCGTAATAAAATGCATGTTTGAAACGTCTAGATAATATGAATTATATAAAGAACATGTTAAGCGATGCAAGTGTTAACATCGTTGCTTTAAAATGGTGAAAATGTGTACTTTTAAATCATCTTAACTGACTGGTACATTGTTTACGGGTGTTGTAATTTAAATTGCTTTGACGAATGGGATGGACTGAAGGCTATGACAATGAATCCGAGGAATAAATAGGCGTACTCTTGGTGTTGAGTAACAAAGCGTAAAAAGTAGAAGACGTAAAACGATACGGTAACATATGTTTTGTCATAAATAAAACAGAAATGAGGAAATATATCACATACGCATGAAGCCTAACCAAACTGTATGACGGTGTCAGAAAGCCGTAAAGCACGAGATCAATAAAACGCTTCTATAGTTCTTAGTTTATGTATTCTATATTTAATGAGAAATGCCACTCAATTAAGGTGACGAATGAGCTCATCAAAAGTATTCATACTATGATATACCTTTGTTTGCTAGCAGGAGCTCTATGAATCACTGTATTTGCTGCTTTATATTGTTGTTAGCATTATTCACTAGTTCGTCCTCACTTCTTTCTTGTAGCTGGTTGTCATTAAAGTACGAGATGGTTGAGAGATTCCCAACCGAATGAAATATCAATCCCGTCATCCCTCTATGTCACTACCCTTTCTCGGATCCCGGTCACAATGCAACTTCAAGGTTAATCCGTATACAATTACGGTACCCATACATTGTTTGTTTTGTGTTTCGGGTTGCGAAAGCAGCCAACTATGTGGTAAGTAGAGTGATCAGGAATTAGAATAGCACCATATGAGTAGTCTGACTTCTTGGCATGGTTGACTGAGCCACGACAGTTGTTGTAAGCGGAGCGTAAATGAGAAAATGCATTCAAACATGAGAATAATCAGTTCATCGCAAATTACTATCCTCATTCTAAACCAATTGCGTTAAATGTGTCAACAAATTCAGGATTGCAATTTTCAACGGGGTTTGCTGATGCATCTATTATCATATTATGGACTGACTTGGTTGAGCACACCTTGAATCTATAGAAAGAGTTTTAGAGCAGCATGCTCACCGCTTCAGCTGGTTAAACATTGAGGAATAATTTGAGTAGTAGCAAAACGATGAAGGCTAATGTTGCCAACTCAAGTCATCATCGCTCTTTCTAAAAGTCTACCCCGTGAAACATATTTTTGTAGATTACAAGAGTTGCATCGGTACAGTGAAGATAAGTAAATGTTTTGTTCTCGTTTCACATGTCTATTTATAATAATTTAATTTGTTTGTTCCTAAGTCAAGTCAATATGTTATAAACCATGTTTAAAGTTTGCTAGTCAGAACGCCACAATCATTTTCCTTCGATGTCGTTTTTAGAAGCTGCCGGGCGCAATAACAAGACTACATAAGTAGGCTAATGGTTTTACGGATTCCAGAACATGATGAGACTTACACATTGGTGGTTTAACAAAAATGAATGGGCACATATATACTTTCCAACACTAGAAATTCATTATCATCAGCTTTAGACGGAAATTATCTATTATGCAAATGACGATTCAAATATCTATCACATTTGTATCCGTAACAATAATGAAAATTCTAACTTTATCCAAAAGCTCATTTGCTTCAGTAACAAAATTAATAAAGCACAAGCTTAATATAGAAAATAGGATACGATTGGAAGGTTCTATTAACGGGATTAGAGAAAATTATGGTTTTCAGAGCATTCGACTAATTGGCACAAGATGACAGCTAAAGGTGTATGATTTTCGAAATTTTATATTTTGTATGACAAGAGTCATGTGTCATGTACCTAATGTATGTATTTTAGGTTTATAAAAAATCATTCCAAGCATGTACCTAATTCCAATTTTCCTTTTCCATTAGTATGTATTCATTTATGTAACTGTACACCTTCTGTGAAGCTACTATGTGTCAGTGTCATTATTGAATTTTATCATAAGTTGGTGATCTAGCATTTCAAATCATAAAAAATCGGCATTTGCGTTGCATATATATAAAGTAAAAGTAAGGCGTCAGCCATCATGAAAATTTGTAGAGTTTAGGTAAGTCAAGTTTTCTTGGTTCCAATCATTAGTTACTTTATTCCTGAACTTGATAAAATATCACATGAGGAAATTTACTCTTTGTGCACCAAGCACTACAGAATGGAGTGATGGTTCTGTCTTAGATAATCGAACACTGTCTCGTACCTCATGTCTCTCATAACGGCGTGTTCTAAAAGACGACAATGAACTCCTTTCTTGTCTTCTTAGCATGAGCAAGTATCGAAAAGGTGGTTTGAGAATTGACTTGGAAAGGATTTGGACATGTTATGTTTGCTCCCAATATTGTCATAACAACTGGCAAACAGTGCGGTATGCCACGACAACTGCACATGTGAAATGCACTTGTCAGCCTTTATTTTCCCGGACAGGGAAGAACCATTACATGGTTGTTACCGAAAATAATCCAAGTAAAGTCACTATCACCATCATTAAAGGTATTACAAGCATGGAGCTATGTCTAAAGTCACCACGAACAGGAGCAGCCACATTGAAGGAAGAGATAGAAAAACTGCCTTTTATTTGTTGTACTACTACTCATTTCATTGTATGTGGACCTAAAGTAATTCTGTTTGCATGCACCAGCATATTACTTTTCCTGTAGGATTTACGACTACCGCTGAGTTTCATTTTTCCACCAAACTATCATTCCCTTGACTTGACTAACATATAAGTGAAACCAAAAAAACATGTTCATGTATGCAACAAATCATGGGATAACGCTGTCGTACTTTCTAAAACTCTTCCATTATAACTCCCAACATACAATACACGTAATCAGGAGTAAAATACCTAGACGGAAGTTCGATTTTTTTGTTTCCAAGTAATTCCCTTAGCTTCCACTGTGTGTCGAATTACGATTGTTCAGAAGTATGTATATAATAATAAACTTGTCTTTTGTCTCTGCTATTATGTAACATTGGTCGAGGAATCTGAAAACACAATCTGCAAATACTGATATGTTGGTCGGCCAGTTTAAGAATGATTATATTGGTATTGACCGTACTCTTATTTACTACTCTGTTGTTTTTCAGAAAAATTAGTTACAGATATCCACCACGATTGGAAATTTTATTGAAGCTAATCCCACAGAGGTTCGATTTGAAATTTATAACAATCGGCTACTTCACTCCATCACCTTGATAATCATATGCTGTGAATAGGTGCAGGTTTGCTTGCATGAAAAGTAAAAGTATTGTGTTGGTAGGTAGATGCATATGAAAAGTTGCAGCTCAGCCCCCAACTCGCTAGAAGGGAGAAGACATTGACGGAGTGAATTGCCAAACTGGTTTATTTGAGAAGGACGACGATAGGCTGGTTTTTCATTTTGATTCCCTCTCTTTCTCCTCTATAATAGAAATGGAACATGAAAAGTACGAAGATCGGCAATATTTTCATCACACACCAAGTCGGTGATGAAAAGGGTAGCCACGCAGTGTATAAAAAGTTAGTTTCTTCTTAGTGTTTCACTTTACATGAATGTCTACAAAAAATGGTGATGACACGATGGTCGTACCAATGCCAGGAAATAGTAATAATCAGTTCAAGTCTGGTTGAGTTTCCTCTCCAGCCGACTCAAAATGATAGTGAGTTATTGGCAGCGAGGAAGGAAACTCGCCTATATCCAACTTTTGTACGACTAAATAATAGCACTCTCTCCTTCGTCCGCAAGTTGGACCCTACCTGACCAAAGGAGGTGAAAGATCATTAGTTCCCCAGCAAAGTAGGTGCATTTACATATGTTTGTCGTGCTAGCTGTCACATCCACATAGTTGGTGAAAGCACACTGACTACATTTTTATTCTCCGGAGAAGACCAAAAGTGAAAGCAACGAAGTTATGGTGTTCTCCTCTTGTTACGTTTGTAGAGCGGTAGCTCTAAATTTGAGTTAATTTATTGTTACATTTTCAAACACATTTAATGGTTGAAAATTTGCAAGCCACCTCCGAGAACAATAGGAATGATGCTTTGTCACTGGAGTCTCCCGTTACAAAGGAGATGAGTGTGAGTGGAGTGCTAGCGCACGAGAATGAAACGTATGCCGACAAGTCTGAGAGTGAAAGTGCAACTGCAACTCAAGAAGAATCCGAGGATGAAAATGATGACAGGGAGCTATCAGACAAAAGCATGGTTCAGATCCAGAATTCAATGCCAATCAATACAGCAGTCTCACCTGCGAAAGGTAGTCAATCCAAGAGTGACAGTGATCACAGTGCCAAAGTTAAATGTGAGAGGACTGTTCAGACGGGATCGAGTAGTGAATGCAGTATTAAGACCACACCAGATACGAGCCTGGAAACTCCGTCATTAAACTTGGACAGTGTTGAGATTAAATCTCCGAAGAAGGATGAAGCCAAACCCAGAGATGATATGAGGGAAAGTAAGCCAACAAACGTTGCAAAGCCAAAAGCACCGCAATCAGAGACCAATTCCTCAGTGAGTCAACATCTTTTTTTTCACGTGCAATGCATTTTTAATGAAAGCTTGCGAATCTCCGTAACTTTCTATATATTTGTGTGTAAAAATGACGTCATCAAGTATTTGGTAGAATATAGGAATCGCATGCTTTCATTAGAAATGAATAAAGCAGATTTGTATTTTGACTCACTAATAATAACAAACCCATAAAATCGTAGAACACTTCACTATCTCCAAACAAGAAGAGTTCTACTGGATCACCAAAATCAATTGATGGAGGACCATTGAACATCAGAGCGTTACCGTTTGAGTCTGGCATCAACACGGAATGTATTCAGTTACTCCGACAGCTATGGAATGTTCATGATGAAGCTCTTCATTTTCTCAACTCCGTCCACGTTGCCATTTGTACTCAACGACGTTGGCTTAGAACAGAGGATAATGAGTTTGAGGAATCCTTATGGGACAAAAAGCGGTTATCATCCTGTGCCGCCGCTGCTTCACAAGGGAATCCACGTCGAATGATGGGAGGCAAGTCGGAGAGTGATGTTTCAGGTGAAAGTAAAAATGATGTGAGATGGATTCCTCTGCAACCCTTTGTGGACGGCCTTAAATGTATATCGGACGGTGTTTCCGACATTGAAAAACAATGTCTGACATTGTCAGTCTTCCAGTCACAATGTAAATTAGTTTTATATGCCAAGGTAACCAAGTGGCCATTTTTAATTTGGATAAATACATAGTGCTGGCGTTTTATAGCACAGTAATTTGTTACTTTCTCCAGATTCGTCATGCCAAGAGACAAGTTAATCACGACAGGCTCGCTATCCTCCACGGAGTGAGTCAGTTAGTCACAGTTGCCACCCAAGTTTTATCATCCCCTTCTTTTTGGCAGACTTCGGAGAAGAACGAAGTTTCTGTGTGTGCCTGTAGCGTCTTTCAGTTAGCAGAGACCTACAACACTAGTCTGGAATCCTGCTGGGCTCATGTGGAAGCATCCCTAGCTGCTACAAATGCATCTTTTTCTAGCACGCCATCAGATGCAGACTCTGTAAAAGATATGGGAGCAACAACTTCCCCCACCAAGATCCGAGTTCTAGCTCAAGTGAAAGCAGCAAATACCAACGATGCTCCTCTTTTGAAACAGTCATTAAAACCTCTCACAGCAACAAAATTACTTCAAGTAATTGCTCAAAGGCGTGCTATTTTTACCTCCAGTGAATTTACGAGAGGTGCACTGGGTATGTTTTACGAAAACCCAAATGACATGATAGGAGCAGATAAATTTAGCCAGTTTTTGGATGATGAGAATAAGAATTTGAGCCCATTTGAGAAAGCGTTTTCCAAGAGGCCATCCCTCCTTGGGAGAGCAGCAGTAAAGGAATCGGAAAATGGGGAGCTTCGTCTCACAAAAAGCTTTAAAATGAAAATGTACGGGTATTTTCACGAAGTGCTCTGGTCTTTGGTTGGGGATAGCTCGGAGGATTTGATTTTGTGGAGTCTCCAAACTTCTATTCCACTGGTGTTGCAACCTCTAGAAATGCAAATGCAGCTAAGGAAAGCGCTCATGCTGGGAGTTCACGCACAAGGTAAGCATGTAGGCGTGCAGTGATCCCGGCTCAATCCTCCAAGCTTTAATTACCCGACCTAATTTATTGATCGGTTTCAATTGAAAATCTTTACCGTTATTCTAGCTGGAAATCCCACTCCTTTGCTTCCAGCATTTGAGACAATAGGAGGAGCACTCCACTCCTTTTCTTTAATGGTTAATTGGGACGAAAAAATGAGAGAAGCTTTTGAGATTGCTTTCAGAGTGAAACGACCGGAGCACGTCTCCCTCGTCTCAAAGCCGGAGCAATCACAGTGGTCCACAGAAGTCGGGACGAAATTTGGGGAAATGTTTTCCTCCTGCATTCTCCTTCTAGAATCCGGTAACAGCGTAACTAACCGAATGTCTTTGCCACTAACAGAGAGGCAAAAACTGACTGAGATGTTTGGTGAGGAAGAGCCATTGGGAGATGAAGCTCAGATTCTTTTTCGTCTTGAAGCTACCCTAAATTACTTCAGATCGTGGACCGTGCGAAGAGCAAAAGTATGGCTGAATTCATGGGCAGTTTTACAATTCATTGCGTGCTCTCAAAGAGATCCTGCCATTCTTGTTCAAATGATTAAGTCAAAGGAGGTTCGTTGGCATGATGAGTTTTGAGTTCTTTTTTTATAATAAGGCTTCCTTTTCCCTCCACTCTAATCTTCCATTGTGTTATGGAGCATTGCCATTTCAACAACGTCATCATCCATCTTTTGTGCTTCCCTTTAGGCCTTTTTGATAACGAGAGAGGTTCTGTTGAAAAATGAAAACATTGCAATTCGAATCAGTGCCAGAAATCGACAAATGTGTGCCGATGACATGAAAAAAGCCATTCAAAATCTACAAGTAAGCCATTCATGCAAATATCTCTAGATTCTTATAGACCCTTCTTTTGATTACTTTTATACCTAGCTCATGTCTGCTCATATTGATGTTGAAGTTGTCTTATTTTTTTAGTTTCGTGAATACGTACTTGAGTTCCCTGTGTACTTTTGCAGTCAAGTGTTTTTTTCTGATGATTCTGATTTTAGAGGGTTCCTGATGAGCTCCTTCATGCCGTGGGTATAGTTTGTCGTACACTGAGTTTAGCAACTTTACAAACCTACATGCCCGATGCCAGTCATTGGAGAGGAGTTGGGAAGGGCTCTGGGCTGGATCCAGATCGGCCGTCTACCTATGTCAAAATTTTCATTGGTAAGAATTCCCGTCGGCTTTTTACAGTCGGCTAGGCCAGCAACTATGTTCTCTAAAGTTTAATAACTGGTGGAGCTGATCTCATTATTTATGTGAAACAGATCGTGTAGTTGAGCCTGTGTTTAAAGCTGCAGTGAACTTAGTGCCTCCATTAGTTCAAGAGTCGTTAGGAAAACAAGTAATTTATGCCATGTGTGACGCATGGCTTCACTACATACTTCAAAAGAAGATTAAATTTAGGTGGGAGCCGACTATGATTTACTGTTTAATCCTTTCTTTCAATTTTATTCAAAGCCCGGGCATTACCGTACCTTACTTTAAAAAAGATAATCGCATTATGTTGCAGTGAATGGGGAGCCGTTCAGCTTCTCCGAGATTTTGTATCTTTACGCGAATGGATTCGTAATCAAACTCAGTTAGATAAAGAGGCGAGAAAAGCCATTTTGCAGTTAGAAGTTCTCAAGAGTTGTGAAGGAGTAGCGTACCTTCTCCTCAGAAATCCTGGTGATGTGCTAGGCGTTGGGAAAAAAAGTCGAAAGAGCCGTCGTGTAGCACCGGCTTCAGGGGGTATGTGAACCTTAACCGTTGCATGATATCACTCTATAAATCGATAACTGATGCTGATAAAACTCTTCACTTCATCGGGCTATTGATGATTTTAAAGATTCTGTGGAATCCTCTCCATCCGCCTCTGAAGTGTCTAATACGGAAGATGACATACCACCGGAAATGTACGTTCCAAATCAACAAATGTGGCTTCAACTCCGCCTGAAGAAAACGGGATTTTCTTCATGCTGTAATTTCTAGTCAGGTTTTTTTTTCTAAAAATAAATCTTTCCCCTCATTTTTCTATTACATTTTTCAATACCGTTATAGTTCATATTGTAACCACAGAATACACAGAGTCCTATCAAAGCAGCCTATTACCTTCACCTACTTTTCGTTCCACTGGGAAGGGGAGTGGCGTTGGAAATAATTACTTGACTTAGCTCATAGTTTTTCAATTGTTTGTACTTTCCGAAATTGTACAAGAGACTTTAAACAATACTCACTTCAATGCTTAAGCGAGAGTATTTCAAATAGACATTTGTATTTGTGTACTTTGGTTTACTTATGTATTAGATGATCTCTGTACTTCTCTTTCTTAATAACTGACCTTCTTGTCTGAATAAAACCAAATCAATTGATCAAAGGAGTACGAAGTATGTTCTGAAAGTACTACCAATTAACTTAAGCCTCGTTGATGCAGAACTGGGAGAGTCAGCCATATATGATTATGTGCAAAGATCGAGCGTAAATTGAAACTCACTATTTTTTTAAGCTGAATTATTCGTGCCACTCGAGTCTATTGATTACTACCTCCCGCTTTTCTATCACGATGATAAAGAATTGTCTGAGAAAAGCGACAGAAAACCGGGTGCAAAATAAAATTAACATAATTTAAGGATGTATACATGAGTCCGGAGAAACAGTGTCACTTCCCTGCTGTACACCACCAACTTTGAAGTAATTTTACCAAAGTTGTTACCGCTACTTTGTGGTACGGGAGCGTCACCTTTCTCTCAAAAAAATGAGTGAGCCCCAGCACCATTCAACAAAATGATAAAACTTGTCTCTCGTAATTTATCACAGGTCCCTTCTATAAAAGAAAGTAGCAAAGGAGCTTTGTTTGTAGTGCATACACTTAGGCAGCTAAAGTAGGTGCTAAGTTTTGGAAGGTAGGATGGCATTGAGAAAACTTGGCTTGATGGATTCATTCATTCCATGATGCTATAATTCGTTGAAAGTGGAAAAGCACTTTCGCATCAACAAATCTTCTCAAAAGCCAGCGAACCGGCTAAAACTTAAGAAAAAAGTTGAGATAACTCTGATTCTCGCTTTCCTCAAACAACAGTGATTCCTTCCGTTACTATTACGATGTTTTGATGTGGAAGTGTGTGTACAGATAGAGAAGATGGAGATGGGATACCCCTTCTTGTTTTAGCCCAGACCAGTCGACATCTCAATCAATAAAGGAGCGTGAAAAGCATGCCTAGTTGCGTACCATTCCAATAAAGAAAAATTCAACACGACAATAACTTTCATCCGATTGGAGCACCCTTTCCTTCCCAAAATCTGGGATGGATACAAATGCAACCCGTAAAGTGACATAGGTATTTGGCTACAACTTCCTCACTAAAAGAAAAGTAGAGCTGTTGAAATGCTTATTAGGAAGTTAGTAGAAACAGCATTCTCTTTTTTTGTTTTAGTTATTAATGGAAAGTGTTTTTCTAAAGCGTAAGCTACATCACTCACGTAATGGAAGCGTTATTAAGTTCTCCGAATGAAAAAACAAATGCATATTTAACAAATAATGTTTCATGAAAAATAATTTGTCACTTTCTGGAAATAAAAGTTGAGAGATGAGCTTCATTGTCTTTCCATGATATTTCCGTGTACCAAATTAGATCTTGAAAAGAATTAGATAATGTGCTGTCACCAACACACTCCAGCTTTTCCTTTGAATATGTACGAAACTCCTTTGAGAGACTAGGTGGGACTAAAAATAAAACAAAAAAAGTCACCTCAAACGAGAAACTGGGAAAAGGTGTGCTAAGTCTTAAATTAAACAAGAGAGGATGTCTCCTTTGAGACAACTTTTTTTGTAAGGTATAAAAACATTCGAATGGATTTGGCGAAACAAACTAGCGCTCAGAAAAGAAAAGGGGATGATGTATGATGTTAGCAAGGCTTAGTGAGAGAGGCGCTCACAAGTTTTTCCGTGAATTATTCACAGTTCCGCTGTCATCAACTTCATCATTTTCCGCTTCAACTGTCGTTTAGTGTTTATTTAAATGTCATTGTGGAATCAATTGAATTTGAAAAAGTTCCGAGTGGAATACAAAAACTGGTGAGCTAGCCCGTTCGCATCACATCTCCAGAGTAGCCATGATAAAGGATGTGTGGTGGGCTCTTGTCCTTCCTATGTAATTCTATAAAAGTGCATCATCATCATCCTCCATCCATCCGTGAGGGGAGAATAAAAAAAGGCATCTTGTGGATGAAGGGAGGAAATTCACTTTGTCTTTTAAAAGTAGGCGCTCTTCCTCGTTCATTCCTAATAATATTATGAAAATAAGATGGAAAAAGTGAGATAGAGAAATGATTATCGACCACAGACAATGTGATGTGATGAGAAAGCTGTCTTCCCTTCTATCACGTTGTTCGGAGAGGTTATATGAGAAAAATGTAATTTAGGCAGGGAAATGAGAATCAAGAATAGAATTTAGAGAGTACGGAACGTGTTTTGCTGATCGCAAAGGAAGCCTCAAAGACACATGGTGCTCTTCCGAAAGATACACAAGATTGTGTTGGAAGACATAATTTAAAAAAAAAAAAAAAAACTACGGGTTCCATTCCTGCCTTTCATCAGCCCCTTCTTCCATTTCTTCAAGTAATCTAATTTACAAAAGAAGGAAAAGGACTTATACTCTCAACTTCTCAACTTTCTCCTCTCCCTTTCTCTCCATTACTCACATATCATTATAGACTGATAGAATGAATACAAGTATAAACTGCTGAGTGTGTAGAGTAGAGAAATAGAGTTGGTGTGTGAGTTTCCATCCTCCCTTATTTTCTCCCAAACGACGTCACTGTGAATAGAAAGCCATTACTTTTCTTCAGGAAACTTACTTAGGTTGGAGACGGCGTACACGACACAAAAATAGCCTTTAAAAGGCTTACCTATTACCATTCATATCAGTGTAATATCTTTCATCCACTTTTTTATTCGATTTCCTCTACATTCAGTCATCCACTCTCTCACTCACTCATTCCACAAACTGATCAGGAGGCTCGGTGAACACAGCTCATAAAATGTAACAAGGGAGAGTAAGTAATACGGTTGTAACTCAATATTCACGATATTTATTCTTTCCATAAGGGTCCAGGAACTTGGGTTGAAGTAAAATGGATTCAAATGTCATTTTTCATTTCCCCTACCATTAATTACATACATTCAACCCGTCTTTTAACTACAGAGCGTGTAATATGCTTGTAGTTATGTATACTTATCATATCCCATTCCATCTATTTACTAGACACTCTTAGCCAATAACTGTCATGTCATGAACAATCTGGTAATACAACGTGCGTGTACTCTCTGAGTATCTGGAATGCGGCTACAGGTTTGAGAATTTAGTGAGGCTTAAAGTGCACTGCATTCATTTAATTTGACGCATGACTTTAATTCAAGGAAATGCTCTAGGCTTCGCCGGCCACTCCAAAAGCACTTCAAAGATGGACTGATGAAATAATCCTCATAATAAGGTGGAAGCCAGCCCATGAATAAATCCTCGACTCTTGCTTACCATTTCATATTCAACACAGAGCCTACTTAAATAACCAAATTCGGTTGGGTTTACATAACCTCCTGCTTTTCCTTACAGGTTTCTGATGGACTCTACAATTTAGCACGTAAGACGGAGCCGGTCTGAATTCTGAATATACAAAATTTCGTTCCCTTAATTTGATTGCGTAGATGGTACCACCAGCTAGTACAAACGCAGATCGTGAGAGCTCATTAATCACAGTCGCAATTATAATAATTGAGTAAGGTTTCTCCGTGCGTCACTATCACTCATTCATGTCTAGGAATTCGTAAAGGTAAGCAAGCGGGAGATATTCTTAATAAAATCCAGAAGATAGATTTCCCAACGTGATATTTCAGTCGAAACGTTTTAAACCATTTCTTAGCAAATCATTGATTTTTGGCGAAAAATTGATACAACATCTTGAACACTAGCACTTCTTCGTATTTATGCAGTGGAAGCGTCGTGCTCACACGATATTGGATTTACAATGAATTTCAAGTCATACTACTTATCTGCTTATGAGTGTAAAACCAGGTTAATTTTTGGACGTGACAAGTGACAATCCCATTTCTTTGGAACATGCCACACACCCTTTGAAAATAGTAGCAGTGATGGACATGAACACCATTACTGCACCTGACCCCCAAAACATAATTTGGTACTCTAGCCGAAAGTGCAGCACAAAAAGCCATGCAACCACACTTTGTCTCTCGGCTCGCGTTTGAAGAAAACTGGAAAGGGAAAAGTAGTACTTACGACAGAAAAGTTTAAAACCAGTAAAAAGCATCTGCGCGAAAGAAGTGTAAAAATGTTTAAGCGGCACTGTTTTCTCTACCACTTATAAACCATCATATGAAATAATGTAGCTTTCTCATACCCGAATGCTGTTGCAAGAACAAAGCAAACACGTAGGATGGCTGGATGCTAAGAAAGGCTCTAGAGTAAGAAAGCATTTTTAGTTCCAGGTCTATGTACGACCATATCACGCAAAGAGAATGTATGATCATTGCTTATTTACGAAATAGATGTATAAAATCTGTAGAAAACCGGAAAGCGATAAGAAAGAAAGCAAAATGGAAAGTAAAAGGTGGTGAACAAAGCCAGTCAAGTCTATATGTAACGTTGGTATTCATACCTTTCTCTCCCTCTTCTCCAATTTAGCCACCATATGTGTATGTATGCTTAGGGAACAGGCAGAAAATTGAGAAAAGCAACTTCGTTTAACTTCATCTTGACTCTTTCAATCAGACTCAAAACTCTGTGACCTGAATTCACTTTTCTTTCCTGATTTCCTTGAATATCAAACAGCATTTAGCTAAAATATTTTAGCGTCAACCATCCAACCTAAAATCCATCCCTGGCTTAGCTTCGTCCTCATGCGATGTAATCTCACAGTTGAGCTTTAGCATTGTCGTTTTGAGCTCAACAAATATCTTGTTTCTTGGCCCTTCGAAATCCTAGGCATAATGGTCCTTCAGACTCAGCCTTCACCATGTATGTCCTTCCGTTCCCTTTGCAATCATTCCCTGGATGCGGGATGGAGGAAGGGTTGAGTCGAGTTCAGTATTAAAATTGAAATAAGTGGTAGTAATAACAAACCTATCAAATAGGAATGTAGAGAACTTGCAAAGGGTTATTGATAAATGTAATAAATAAATGTTGGCCCAAGTAAAGTTAATAAAGAATGCCAACCTAGGTAAAATATAGGTGTCGGAGTTTACTTCCTCTAGTCCTTGGCTTTCGATTGAAATACAATTAAAAAATTA
Organism: Orchesella bifasciata; assembly: GCA_034697805.1. Lineage (NCBI taxonomy): Eukaryota > Metazoa > Arthropoda > Collembola > Entomobryomorpha > Orchesellidae > Orchesella > Orchesella bifasciata. The sequence goes on from JAQGAP010000150.1 coordinate 50,949, forward strand.
AAGGTCATGCACTTTCACCTTAAAGGGTCACTCCGATATGACCCATAAACGCATTCGATTCAAGTATTCGTCTTAGCTATTGATTGGTGAAAAAAGAAATTGGAAAAGTCAAAGCGTTCGAAAGTTATCGTCCATCCCCCTCACACACTGATGGACAGACAGAAAAGGCAAAGTGCCAGTTAATGTGCAACCTTTAAATATGCATAGATGGGATGTAAATGTGAGAGTAAAAAGGGACCTCAACAATGTTTACAACGTTAGCCAAGGTTGAAAGCACAACAACAGGAGGGAAGCTGATTCTGTGACAGTCATTCTCTTCAAATTTAATTGGTTCTAAATATTTTCGCTGAATTAGGCAGTAGTCACAAGCAACTTCCTTGTTTTCACTTTCTCCTCCTAATTGCCTCCACTTTTCGTGGAGTTGACTGTTGCCAAAACAGGGTCTTGTCATTGCGGTGTCATTTCTAGGTAGAAAACTGCCGTTGAAACTTTACCCTTTCGCTTCCTGCCAAGGGGCGACCCTGATTTCCCATGGTTTCATCTGGATCGTTATGTGTTTTATAATAGAACAAGTTCATCCGCATTAAGTACAGCATTCTATGTTATCTTCCTGGGAATTTCTTGAGTGATTAAGTGTAATATGAGCGGAGCACTACACACACGTCAGGTTTGTAGTCATTTAATCAGGAACTACCTGCCCAAATCTGCATGCATGCATCCAGAAAAACAAATGGTCCGTTGCACAATGGGTTTGTTTTCAACGCTCCTTCCAAGATCCCCTTTTCCTGCACGAATTGCTAGTGCAAACTTACCTTTTCCGTGGATGTACGTATATATACCGAAATAGCTTTCACAAACAGAAAGGAAGGCATTAAGTGGTTGACAACAGTACAAGTTGAATGTTGCTTTCCCTCTTCTACGCATCCCATTCTTGCCAAAACTCGCTTACTGATCACTATTTACCTTGCAGTCAGATACAATTACTTTTAACGGCCAACTGTTATTGCTTTCATATCGTTATAGTCTGCTATTCATACAATTTGGAATTAAGAATGAGTAGAGCGTCGCTTGGTTGGCCCGCTTTTCTTGGGAAAGGAAAAGCGGTAGAAAGTGTGTTTATGTAAAAAAAAATATGCTCATATACTTTACACACGTATGCATATTGCAATGTGCTTCGAGGCAACAAGAGCGTTCTCACAGTCAACATTATCATACCCTTTATCTCCATCCTCTTGAGTGTGTTGTGTGTGGTAAAGGAGTTGGAACGAAAAGCTCTGGCTTGTTATGTTATGTGGATGATTTAAAATTTGTGAAAACAAGCTGGTGAAATGCCTGGAAAGGGTTTCTATTTAAGAAATAGCAAGATGACAAGTTTGATGGGAGTCATTTGGGATGGATGAATACTTCCTTTTTCTTTCACTCACTTTTATCTTGTACCTGCAAAGACTTGGCATTTTTTTGCTCGCTATTTTTTCATAGAAGGAGGTCTATGGCATTCATCGCTATATTATGATTAGTCTAAATCAGTATGAAATGTATTGGTTAAACTTTCTTTTTTTGTGATTCTATTTTTAAAATGCTGTATTAGTTTTTGGCGTACATAATATTTAGGTTTTTTTAACATTATTAGTTCTCCACAGGACTTGCCTTCAGCAAGAACTAGAACTCGATGAAAACTCAACTGTGATGCTTTTATTTTGTCACCCAAACTAGCATTTTTAGGCAGCCTTTTCTAATTTACTAATTCAATTGTATTCTTTATTTGGTCAGTTAATTGAAAGCATCAGTTAACATATTAAAAGTTATTAGGCCATAGCGAAATTAAATGAGCCCCTAATTTGTACTGCAACTCCTATTTTATTTCCCCAGCCATTTTTTGATGACCCTTGCCCTTTAAGTCAACTCATTAAGGAACAAAACTTGTTTTGTCATGAAGAGTCTCATGTATAGGTAAGCAAACGTATGTACAGCCTTCGTTCTTGGCAGATGCTCTCCTTAGACGAGTATTCCCAATTGTATGATGGTACCTGATGAGGAATCTGCACCTGGAAAGCTTTATCATGTTCTCCAAGTTGATTTATTATGTATACTTTTATTAGTTGATCGCTTTGTAGGGTTTAAACTTCCTCAAACAACACCGTTATCAATCTCTGTTTCAGCAGTGCATTTCTACTTTCTGCTGATTTATTTTACCCCGTTGACACCAAATGAATATGCTTCTATTTTTAGCAATTGACACCGAACAAAGGTACAGTGTTGGAATAAATTTGATTAACTAGCTACTCGTTCTCCGCTTATTGTTTTGTTGGTTGTATCTGTCGGTCGGATGGAGTATGGTAGGATATCATCAATTATCATTTTTCAAGAACGGTTTCGTTTTCAAACAATTTTTAACCCGGCTTTGACCAGAGTTTATTTAGCTCAAAATATGCGGTCAACAGGTTTAATTACATTAACCAGTGAAAGTTATGAGGTCAATAAGCATGTTCATGTGAAATTGCTACATCAGTAAAATCCTATTTGATGCTTCATTTCTTACTCAAATATGTTTTATATTCATTTCAATCAATTCCAATTGGAACACTGCTTATGCGTGCCTGTGCTGACTGTGTGTACATTACACATCTCAGTGTTTCACTTTACATGCAATTCAACAAAAAGCTCATCATGTCAGGGAATTTTCATCTGGTTGTCGCAAAAAACCCTTACAAGTCCCTATATTCTTCTGGCAGAATCCATTACTACTACAAGTGAGCTCAGCTCTCGAGCTCAGCACTCAGTGAACAATCGTCCAAAATGTATGTATGATTTTCTTTTCTCTTTTACTCCCGAAATGTATTTCTGTGTGTGTATGAATCATATCAAGCATAAGCATAAATTGGGAACATTTAATTACGTGATCTAGTTTCAGCCTTGTCTCACGATTCCTGGCATGGTATGAAGTCTATCTTGAACCTTCAGCATCACATCCTCCCGGATCCATCCATTCTCATGCAATATGCTTTGATGAAATGAGTTTTAATAATAGCCTGGCTTACTATTTACTCCATTTTGCTTTCATGCATGGAGAATCATGTTATCCAATCCAGGTAGGTAATAGCTCTAATGCAAAGGATGCATGTTTTGGAGAAAGGCTCCTTTCGCTTCACCTTTTCTCCCTTTATGACTGATTGCTCGTAGCATAAAACAATCACGTGGAACTAGGTAGACCTTGTACATAGTGTAGTGCATGAAAGCGAGAAGATGTTTTTTCAAATTAGTTGAAATTGAGAAGCCTAATGCAATGGTTTCGTTTAGAAGAGAAAATCATTTCCGACTGGAGTGCCGTTTCTTGAGAGAGGACACAGCAGCTTTGGATCGGAATAGCGTAGCATCTCCATTTCTTGAGGGTAATGTAGTTGGAAGAGGGGAGAGTCTCCTACAGTTAAGTAATAATAAGTAGAGTAAAAGGAACAACAAAAAACAATAGAGTAGTTGCAGTATGTTATAATAATTACATATTGCATGGAAAACTCTCAGATGGAAAGTTGATGCAGAAGAAACATGAACTCAAATTCGTATCACATCTTCTCCTCACTTGGTTTTCCTTGTTCTGTATTACTTGGGTTTGCTACCTCCTTCCTAGTATTGCTGCTGTTGCTATTTTCTTTACTATTATTGTATTACTTGTCACGTTACTACTGCTGCCATGCCACTGCTGCTCCTGCTTTCTTATTTCCACTGCAGCAGGTACTATTTCGGGTGAGCACTAACTGAAAGTGCTATTTCTAACAACAGTTTCTTTACAACTGTGTAATAGCAATAGAGTAGGAAATGATATTAATGTATCTTATAAAGAGGAGCTGAGTGAGAGAGTAAGTGAGTGAGAGAGAGAAAGAGAAAGGAAGAGAGAAAGGGGAGAAGGCAGCCGTGGCAGAAGACTAACTCTATGACTCTCTGCATACATGCATTCCATTACGTTCTACATTCCATGTGGAACCGAACAAGTTTTTTTTTAGGAAAGAATGGGAGTAACTCGGTCCTGTAGAGACTCTGCTTCTGCTGCTGCTGCTGAAAATTTGTGTTTTTCTCTTCCTCTCTTGTCTACTCGGCACTGGTGATGGTGGTGTAAGAGCGCTACTACTTTGCTATTGTAGATATAGATACACCTTCTGGAAATTCTTCTTTTCTGGCTTGGACTAAGTTTGAGCTTGTGCTCAGTGAGCTCACTCCGATTGCTATGCACTGGTCCTCTGAACATCTAGCCTAGATAATGGGGATATTGGCCGTATATGTAAAAGCTGGTTGGTTGGCGTTGGCATGAGCATTGCATTGTATCATTTTGTATGTGGATGTGTGCACAACCAGTATAACTACAAGTTTTTGGAAGACATGGAGCTAATAGTGCGAGCAAGAGAAAGAAGGGTCTGTTGTAGTAGTGAAGTAACGTAACGAAACGTAAAGCAGTAGCAATAGTAGTGGTGGTGGTGGTGGTGGTGGTGCAATAGATGTTAGGGTTTCAAAATCCACGAGCATCTCCCATGCCATAGTCGAGATAGTATTACCTCTGCGTGTATGTACATAGAGAGAGAACCATTTGCCAACGAAGTAGTATGGATCTTGAAACACGGCCACTCTCAAGTCAGTCAGATGCCTGAAGTTGAGGGATTCACTTGTGTTTTCACTCTCACGCTTTGAGCTCACAGATGCACAGACATACAAAGTAAGCACGGTGTTAGTCATTTTTGCCGTTGTAAGTCGGCAGGGGATCGGAGCAGTTAAGCCATCCCGAAAAACCCAAATCTTAGGTTTATTCCCTGTTTTTGCTCTTATTCTACCCATTACTCCGTCTCTCTTTCTCTATTTCAATCTCTCTTCAGAAAAAAGTAAAAGAGAGCCGTTCTTGAAAAGTGACTCCGAGTACAGACTGAACTTACTGCGAAAAAACTTGTGTTTTCCCCGTTCCCTCTCACTCGCTCTCTTTCCTTTTGGTTTTGGCTTTAGTCAATGAATTTATTCCTCTGTCGATGCGCTCTCCCGTCATTAACAATTGCATTGGTCCAGCAACTCGCTCATAAAAAGGAAAGGAAGCCATACACTTTATCCACCAACCGTGTACTTTGGTTAAGTTTATGTGCGTGTGTGCTTTCAAGACTCCTGTACAGGCAATTTACCTCGCTGCACATCAATAACAGTAAACAAATCCTAGCAAAAACGATCCGCGTAATGGAAACCAAGCATCATTAGCACGTCTTCTTCATAAGCTCTAAAATATTCCACCATAATCGCATCACTTTTAGAAGAAGACAAGACATAACAACACTTCAGCCCCAACCTTAGCACTGCCCAAATGTGTTTATGGCTCTAATCTGAAGGTTAGTACTTAAGATATTATTTATACTATTTGCATTAAATATGAAACAAGCAAACACATTACTTTCTTCACCTATATACACATCCTAAAAGCTTGTCTTCACGCTTAAACAAAAAAAAAACTTCATTGGAGCCATGGGGTTTATTGATGCTCTCGCTCCCAAACTCACTTTCGGCAATTCCAAAAAAATGTGCTAGATATTGGTACTGACTTCTGACTCGCATGCATTTAAAACTGGGAGTGAGTCTCATCATCACATCACATCACAACAACGTCGTCGTCTCATATAACACGCATAAAACGGGAGCGCATAACAAATTCGGCATACAAAAGAGAGACAATTCATTGTTCTTTTAGAAATCATCAACATCATGTCAAGCAGACGCCAGTAAAAAGAGCTAGAGCTACGTGATCAAGTTTCTCACTCCGTCCTACTATTTTCCAATGGCTCCACTTGAAAAGTTGTGATGATGTATAATGGCTATACATGGAATCGTGTTAAGTGTCGTTGTATTGTTCCTTGTCAGGCTAAATCCGATCCATTACTCTCCTTACTTTATTTTGCTTTCAAGAAGAAGCCGATTTTTTTGTCTTCCCATCATCCTCCTCACTTTCCTACACACATGAACTCAACTCATATGAAGTACTCAGCCTTTAAATTATTTGCCTCATATTTCACCATTCGGTCTCTATATATTATTATTATCATTAATTTTGCCACTGTGACTGCTCTGCTCTGCCTCCCAGTTCGCACTTCTGCAGTTTTCTTGTAATGCATGCTCTTTTATATTCTATCACCTACAAATACCACCTTGCTTGCCGTTACTGCTCACTCCCTGTGTGTCATGAGTATGACAAGTGTTGATATGAGTTGCCTCTACGTGCTACCTTTAGAGCTATTATCTAACACCATATCAGTCTCGAGGAAAGAAACCTTGGGTTGCATGCTGCATTATAAAAGGAAGGAGTTGGAGAAACCAAGCAAATAGAGAACAGAACCACCACCTCGTTGGCAAAGATATGTATAATTTATTGACGTTTTCATGAAGTGACACATTTAGTCCTTTTGTTTGTTTTGTAGCCAGTCAAACGGATGTACATACATGGCATATTTACATTAAAATATATAACTCACAGGTGGAACCAATTGATATCCAAACACTGAAAATTAAGCTCATCAAACTATACTCGATCAGGGAAGGTGAAACCTCATATTTGTGGAGTAAGCCTATTTGTACTCTGACAATTTAATAGCATTCAATAATATGGTAGCTGGAATAACAGTTTAAATAGCTCAAATTCATTAATATAACAGTAAAAATCGTATCAAAGTGACGCTAGACAATAACTATGAGTCACGTTTACACCTAAAAAGATTTTCTCGTGTGGACTTTGATTTTGGTAGCCGGAATTTTGGATGATTTACCTGTTTTGGGTTTAAAAAACTGTGTCTAAATGTATTTCAATTTTGATGCCTGTCAAAGCAATGATGTGTAAAGGGTAGAGTCATAATGGGAGTGTCAATTGACCGAGCACAACAAGTGGTTATTTGTATATTGAAAGGAGCCTTGATGGATTTTCAGTTTGAATCTTTTTACACAAGACTTCTAAATAGTTCAAAGCGTTTTCTGGGAACACACACGGAGAGCCTGTATAGAGCCGTCGTTGGTTCATGTTGTTGAGAGCTGCTCATAAATATTCAAATTTGCATTAAAGTTTCACAAGCACTTTTAGAGTCGTAGGCAGCAGTATGAACAACCACCATTACAAAGTTTGTGTAGTGTAGGTAAGCGAAATGTTAGAATATTTAAGGGGCATCAATAATAGATTTATATATACCACGTCAGTTAACTTGAAAAAGGATGAAGTCAACGCGTTGAGACACTTGTAAAAAGGTAAAATGTACGTACCAGACACATTATCTTATACAGATTGTAAGTGTCCTTTAAATGTCAGAGTAAAAGTTGAATATTCAGACAAAGTACTGAAAAAGCGTGGTATCTGGCAGGTGGATGTGAAATATGAGCACATAGGGTTGCAAAAACGAACGGGATGCTGGAGGCTATCTGGGGTCCCACTAATGTACATAAATTCTAGTGAATATGACGATGTCAATAGTCATTGTTAATACATGTGTATCACTGAGTTTCATTTTCTATAAAAAAAAGCCTAATAAAACATATGAAATCTTCTGTATGCGCACTTATATGTTTGAATCAAAAGTGTACGAACATCAACTGCCGGAATCGGGACTTTGAGGAGATATTCAGGAGAAGAAGAGAGCTGTACGCCCGGGCAAATTTGCTA